>CM076572.1:519911848-520153600 GCA_034641835.2 Pinus albicaulis | reverse complement strand
GCAAAGCTTTGTAAGTGATAACAAGATGAATAATACAGGAATCACGGTCCTTGTTGAAATGGAACAACAATGAAATTCATTAGCGCACACAGCAATACCAATAAGCAATTCAACAGTAATTAAGTAACTCTACAATCATAATGAAACCAAACACAATTATCACACAACAGTAATTAAAGGATAGAAATACAAACAGCAGAACGATTCCACCAGGGCTGGGCCCTTAGCACCAGTGAAACACTGCTGGGTTACTTCAGAGCTTGAGAGAAGAAATAAAAATGTGTCTTTGTATTAATTGAACATAAAAGTGTTTACAGCGACTGCTCTCTGATCACGAGAGTGAATAAAGTGCAGAATTACAAAAGGAATGTTTTAATCAAATGATTCGACTCTCTCCAATCCCTAAAGGTGTTGCCTTATATAACAAACTCGACAGACAAGACAAGGAATGAGATAAGGTTTGAACAACGATCCCTCAAGATCGAAGGATCCTAAGGGATTTGCTTCCCTTCTTTCTTTAGTTGTCACTTGATTTCCTTTGACTGAAGCCGAGTTGTCCCCTGCCTTCTCTTAGCAATGCGTTTGGATTTTCTTCTCTTTGGCAGGATTTGGTCTATCACTGGAGGAACAACAGTTATTCTTGCTTTAGCCTCACCTCTGGTATAGATTTTCACCTTGCTTGATTCCTGTTTTTAGCAATAAAAGACAATTTTTAGCTACATTTTACAATAAATATAAGTCTTTGCAATTCTACCATAATTCTGTAATAAATCACCTTCCTAAATTAAAAAGAATTATGTTTAAAGTAAAAGAATGAGAAAACACATAGTGAATTCATACCTTTTCCAACGCCCAACACAGATATATCCATAAATGTAACTGAGATCCCATTGTCTGAAAAGATTAATTTGCATATATGTTTTCACTGTCAAAAACACCCTCCAAAATTTTTCCTACACTTGAATTTTGGAGTCTACATATGACTTTATAATATGTCATTTCAAGTTTCCCCTCTGTCGCTTAATGATTGGTTGATGTTGTGATAATTGTTTAAGTCTTATGCTGAGATTCTAACTATCTAAACCACTTGCTTACATATGTTAAATCCTTTATTTATCCATAAGCACACCCTTTTCTAGCAATCTTAGTAACCAATGTCTATCCTTAAGAATAGCCATTGCGCAGTTCTTGAAAGTAAGGCTTGCGCAGTCTCTAGGAATATTTCCTATGAAATGTTTAGTTACAGTGTTTGCACAGTCCCTGTAACTACGTAATTCATAGAGAAAATATACTGCAGAATCTATGTCAACAATCAATGATATTGTTGAAAATATTTCTCTCACTCTTGGTTGCATTGTATCTTCATTTTAGTGAGTTTTAGCAATTGTCACTTTTGCGCACCTTTACTTTCACAAGTGTCGCTTTCACTTTCGTGAATGTCATTTTTTATTGCTTTCACTTTCACAAGGGTTGATTTTGCTTTCTCTTTGCTTTAACATGTGTCACTTTCACTTTCTTTAGCTTTTGCAAGTGTCATTTTCACTTTTTTTCTTATGGTTGCAAGTGTCGCTTTTGATTGTTTTAACTCCTGCATGTGTGGAACTTTTGCACATCACTAGAGGAAACTATAGTGCACTCTTATGCATTAACAAATCACTTATATCATAAGAATATGTTCTAGACAATCTCCCACAACTTAGCACACTTTTTGGTTGCAGTCAAAACTCTTGTCGCAACTTGTATTCTAAGTGTCACAAAGTTATATTTCAACTGTTGCACTTAGAAATACGTGTCTCTTTACTGTTGTTTCAAGGTATGCTTGTTGATTTTGGAAACTGAAAATTATTTTGGCTTGTGTTGATGTTATATAAGTGTGAGATCATTGTTTCAGAACTTATTTACAAGTATTGTTCTCTCTTCTCTAACTAATCCTACACTTAGAACAATGTTACCGATGAAATAGGTAACCACACTGTTACCTACTTTTTTTTGGTAGCATAAAAAGCACTCGATTTTGAAAAGTGGTGATGCAGAATCACCTCTTTTTTTTTTAGCACATTTTTGACACTCTAATATTTTTATTTATGAAGTATGAATATTTGTTTTAAAATGTTAGTGATTTTCATGCTAATTTTGAAACGTATTGATGGAATATCAACTTTTTTTTTTTTAGAGCGGTGATTTTCCTGCTAATTTTGAAACATATTGATGCAGCATCAACCTTTTTTTTTTAGAGTGGTGATTTTCATGTTGGTAATAAAACACAAAACTTAGATAAAAATATATATATAAAAACAATATAAAAAACCAATAAAAATGTAAAAAAAAAACAAAATTAACTCGTAAAAATAAAAAATTTAAACAAAAATAAATAAATAAAACAAAAAAAAAAACAAAAAAAATCGAAAATTATATCAAAAGAAATGACAAAATTTGAAAAAAAAACACATAATTTAAAGAAAAAAACAAAAATTAACAAAATTTTTTTTAAGAAAAAAACATCAAAAACATTTTTTTCTAAGTTATTAAAAAAATCCATATAATTAAAAAAAATAATTTAAATAGAAAATTTAAAAATAATTTAAATTACAAAATTAAAATATAGATAAAAAAAATAAAATACAAAAAAAAAAATTAAATTAAAAAATAATAATAATAAGAAAACAAAAATACAAATTTTAAAATTAACAAAAAAAACAAATTAAAAAAAAAAAATAAAAAAATTTGAAATTGAAAAAAAAAAAATTATAATAAAAGAATTATAATAAAAAAAACTAGCATTAAAAAACAAAAAAAATGAAAAAAACCATGTGCAAATAATTAAAAAACAAATATCCATAAATTTGCTGTTTTTTTTTAAATGAAACAATTTATAAATTTTAAAAATGAAAAACCAAATAAACTAAAAGATTTAAAAAAAATAAATTAAATTAAATTAAAATTTAATAAATTTAATGAATAAATTTTAAATTTAAAAAAATAATTAATCTAAAATATTAAATTTAAAAACAAAAAACAAAAAAAATTAAATTTAAAATAAAAAATTTGAATTAAAAAAATAATAATTTTAAATTTTTTGAATTAAAAAAAAAAAAAAATCAAATTAAAAAAATAAAAATAAAATATTAAAAATTAAAAAAAAATAAAAATAAAAGAATTTTTTAATTGTGGTGGCGCCGCTAGTAGGCCTCCGCCGCCACCTGGGCGGGAGGCCGATTCCAGGAATCGCCCTCCCGTAGCAGGAGGCCGATTCCAGGAATCACCCTCTCGCCGCGGGAGGCCGATTCCGTGAATCGCCCTCTCGCAGCGAGAGGTCGATTCCAGGAATCGCCCTCCCGTGGTGGGAGGCCGATTCCGGTAATCTCCCTCTTGCGGCAGGAGGCCGATTCCGGGAATCGCCCTCCCGCGGCGGGATGCCGATTCCGGGAATCGCCCTCCCGCGGCGGGAGGCCGATTCCGGGAATCGCCCTCCTGTCGCGGGAGGGCGATTCTCGGAATCGGCGTCCCGCCTAGCGGCCGGCCTCCGCCGTCACCTGGGCGGGAGGCTGATTGGCGGCGCCACCACAATCAAAAAATTCTTTTTTATTTTTTAATATGTATATATATATATATATATATATATATATATATATATATATATATATATATATATTTTTTTTTTTTTTTTTTTTTCAATATTTGAAATTTAATTTGTTTTAATACTCTTTTTTTTTTTTTTCTAAATTTTGTTAATAATTTTTATTAAATTTTGTATATTTTTTTTTATTTAATTGATTTTTTTTTTAATTTTTTCATATATTTTTTTTATTATTAAATTTTATGTTTAGTTTTTTCATTTAATTTTTTAAAATTTAGTAAATTTTGTATTTTATTTATTTATTTATTTGAATTTAATATTTTTTTTTTAAATTTCAAATTTTATTATTATTATTTTTTTAATTACATAAAATTTTTATATTCTCTTTTTATTTCAATTAAAATTGTGTATTTAAGTGATTCAGAACTGATAATAAAACATATAAACACGGAGACTCCGTTCGGCAATGCTAGCCTCAACAAAACTCTGGACAGATTGAAGAGAGTCCTCCGAGACTTTGACAAGTGTAAACTTTATCACGTTTTGAGAACGTCAAACAATGAAGCAGATGAGATGGCAAACAAAGGCAGCTCGCTCATGAAAGGGCAGATCATTGTAAACAACATAAGCTCCGTCCAGATGCCTTGAAAGTACTTATTGACTGTTAGATGTAGTAGAAAGATCTCTGCTTTGTAAAAGGGGCTGCCTCGGCAAAGACCCATAATCTTTCTTACTTAATAAAAACATATCCGTTACAGTTAAAAAAAATAAAATTGTGTATTTAAAATTAGATTTTTTTTAAAGTTAAACTTAATATTTTCAAATTACTTTGTTTTTTATTTTATTTATTATTTAATATATATATATATATATATATATATATAATTATTTTTTTCAATTTTTCAATTTTAATTGATTTTTAAAGTTTTTTAACATTTTATTTTAACAATGTTTTTTTTTTTTTTTTTTTTTCTTTATGTTTAAAATTTAATTTTTATTTCAAAATTTATTTGTTTATTCATTTATTTATTAAAATTTAATATTTTTTTTTAAATTTAATTTGTTATTTTAATATTAACATTTTTTTTTAAATTTAATAAAATCTAATATATATATTTTTAATATATATATATATATATATATATATATATATATATATATATAATATTTTTTAAAATCTATTTGTTTTTTTAATATATATTTCTTTAAATTTAATATTTTTATTGTATTTTTTTTAATTTTTTTTTTTAAATTAATTTTTCAGTTTTTTACTTTTAATTTCAATTATATATATATATATTTTAAATTTAGTAAAATTTAATATATTTCTTTAAATTTAATTTTTTATTTTTAAATTTAAATTTAATTTAAGAAAAAATTTCTTTTTCTTTTTTAAATTTAATTTCTATATTTAATTTTTTATAATTTCTTTCTTTTTTAACTTGTTTTTCTTTTTAATTTAATATTTTTATTTTGTTTTTATTTTTTATTTTTTTATTTCTATATATTTTGAAATTTTAATCTTTAATTTTTTTTCTTTTAATTTTTTTCTTAAATTTTAGGGTTTTTTTTAATGTTTGAATTAAAATTTTTATTTTGTTTTTATTTTTATTTTTTTGATTCCTATATATTTTTAAATTTTAAGCTTTAAAATGTTTTTATTTTTTAAATTTATCTTTTTCTTAAATTTTAGGTTTTTTTTAATGTTTGAATTTTAAAAATTAAAAAATGTTATTTCTATTTTTAAAAATGTCAAAAATATGACAATTTTTTTTTTTTTTTGGTTATTCCAGCGTCAACTGGTTTTGTTTTGAGAGTGTTTTTTCAATCCTTTTTTCAAGAAACAATTTTGTTTTTAGCATAATTTTATAAAATGTTGAAATTTAACCTTAAAAAAAAACCAAGTGCGTTGTGGAATACACTTTTTGTTTGTTTGTTTTTGGGGTGTTTTTTCATGTTTTTTGAGTCTTTTTGGGCTAGAGTTCCCATTTTGAGGTCAGGTTACCTATTTCATCGGTAACAGTGTTTTAGTCATTTTCAGAGCATTCACTGTCTTTGCAACTTGTTAACTCCCTCATGGAAATATGAACTACGTAGTATTAAGCCATAGTGAAACATCCTTGCCTCTTGGAATTTCACATTGTGTAGTCATTTCCTCCTAGGAATACACATTGCGCAGTCACAGTGCTTAGTATCTACCTCTTGTCCTTGAAAATTGCGCAATCTTTCTCCCAGTTGTAGAAAATTAATCAACTCATAAAAGACTCATAAAAAATACCAGAGACATAGAACTGGCGGAAAAGGCCACAACCCGTACTCCTTGTTATTGCCTAAATCTACCTCAGGCTGAAGGAAGGCAGAGTTCAGGGTAACATCATACCACGCTTAGTCTGGTAGCTAGCCCTACCAGAATAGGAGAGGGCTCTCTCTGGGTCAATCTCAGCGATAAGTAATCAATAGGGCTTGATGACTAAAATAAAAGCTAATTTTAGGCTAGGTATATGAATAAAGGAGTTTGATTTAGTTTTTGGGGGTTTTATGTTGGATCAAGGGAAAGGCAGTTTTGGGTGCGGGGATTAGGCTTAGTTTTTGCAGAGTTCTGATTGGGGCAAGGTAGGCAATAGTTTTGATGCTTTAGCTTGAGTGAATGGATGGATTAGACCAGTGAGGAGATGAAGAGGGCAAGAGGGTCTCAAGAGTCCTCCTCAAACAGATGAAAACATGAAAAACTAAACAAAAATGAAGGTAGAGCAAAGCAGACCGATGAATTCTACCTTTATAACTTGTTTGTTCAGTTTAAGAAGAAAAGAGAATGAAAATGATACACATAACATCAGTGAGCTTACAGATACATAGAGGAAAACACCATCAAAATGCAGAGCCACAAGGATGCCAAAAAGGGCTGCAAACCTTGGTCAATTCCTTTGCCAAATTGCAGAATGAATGTACAATGAAGTGCTGAGCAATCCCAAGTGTCCAACCCTAAAAATGACTGAGAAAATACATCATATAGACAAGCCTAACCCATTCCCACGCCTCTAGGGGTCGAGCTCATCATTCTAGGAGCTGTTTCAACCACATCTAAACTAGGAACTAGAAAATAGGCCATGAAACAACTTGCCTCTATATGCTAGGAAACTGATCCATTCACTCACATTTCACCTTTTGGTGAATGAATCTTCTAGAACAAGTAAAAATGTGCCAAAATTACATCATGAACATGAAATTACATCAAGGTACATCAAGATTTACAAGAAAAAGTGAAACTGGCCAAAACTAGGCGAAATTCTGAGCTGTGGAGTGAAAAATAGGCCAAAATCCTCTATGTGCCGCGCCTAAAATCTCTATGCGTAGCACAACTTTGGAGCTGATTTTGAGGCCCTTCCTGAAGTCAAAATTGAGCTCATGATAGCTCGTTGGAAAGCCCTGCCTGTCTAATTTCCAACCCAAGTGGAATTTCTAGATTTGGTGTCAATTTTCCCCTCCAAAAGGTCAATCTCCCAAGACTGGTTCCTGTGTGTGCAAAAAGTGGCAAAAAGGCCATTTTCAAGGTGTTTTTGACCCTTTAAGCCACCCCGAACTTGATGAAATTCTTAGGCCATTCCTGAGCATGCATAAATTTTCATAAAAAATCCAAAAATACCAAGTTTTCCTCCAGAAGATCTCCCAATCGTAAGCACGCACAAGGTGGCGCTACGCGTCGGGCAGAAAAACCTGTTTTGTGACCAAAAATTCAAAAATGACAAAATTTTCTCGAAATTCCTTGAAATTTGGACTGAAGGTCCCTCATCAAGTACCATGCTCAGCCAAAGAAGCTTCGGCCAAGATTTGGAGCTGATCATGCCTTTTACGCCCCCTCAATGCCTTCTTGGTGCATGCAGTTCAGTGGCGGAATCACTGTCTCGTTCATAGGATGTGTCGGTGTCCGTCATGGTGTTGCAATGTGTATGTCAAGTGTATGCCGATCTGTATGAAGTAAAAAACAAAAATTTGGTGTACCTGCCTCCAATTTCCAAATGTGTGCCAAGACTGTGTGAAATATGGACAATGGGAAAAAGGGTTTCTGTCAAGTGATAATTGATAATGTAGGGATAAGGAACAGTCACTTGACTGTTTGGGAATTTGGGGATTTTATAAGTGATATGGGAAATATGAATGATAGGAAATTAAAGGTTTGAGGGATAGGGATAATGATAAACAGTGAAAGGATTGGGAGATGAGAATAAGTGATATGAGAGGGAGAGTGATATAAGGGAATACGGGAGGTGTGTAATGGTAATATTAACAGTGAGGGGGAGGAATAAACAATGAGGAATGGAAAATATTGGCACCAAAAATAATTTTAAAACTCTACTTTCAAAACCATGGAGCAAACCTCAACACGGTGATAGGGTTTGGTTTTGGCATGCAAATCCTCATAACCAATCTCAAACATTTTTAAATGACAACTAGAGGATCACATGAATTCATTTCAGCAGAAAAACTGAGTCAATTTAAGTTTTAGGAAGCAATGGCCAAAAATTAGCGTTTCAGGCCTATGCGCCGCGCACCAAACCCAACGCGCCGCGCGCGCCATGTGAGCCGCGCACCAAACCCAACGCGCTGCGCGCGCCATGTGAGCCGCACACCAAACCCAACGCGCCGCGCGCGCCATGTGCACCGCGCCTGTGTAATTTTACACTGCGGAAAATGGCCCTATGCGCCACGCGCGCCCAGTGCGTCGCGCCACTTAGCCAACGCACCGCGCACCAAAATTTACACACAGTTTGCCTTCAATTTGATTGCGTTGCTCCTCCACGTTTTCACTTTGGCTCTTTGATGTATTTAGTATGAAAATGAACTCTTGGAACATAAAAAATGATATATATGCCAAGGATTTAACTCTTGATTTCAAAAACCCATTTGTCATGTTGCAAACTTTGACACTTCACTTTGAAACTCTGTTTTGCTTCTTTGTTGCTCTTGGACTGAATGGTTTGATTTTCGTTTGTCTTGCAGGGATGAATGGCTTGGAACTTTGCAAAGGTGACCAGGGCTGTGCCTGAAGATTTTGACAACTAAAAAACTTGGAAAATATACATGGCATTTATTACAAAAGACGAAATGACGATTTTCTTCAAAACAGGGTTTTGAAGAAAAGTCACGATCAATCATTATAACGATGAAATTTCTTGAGATGAAAACTTATTTTGATCCTCCCTCTGGCTTGCTGGAATTATTAAACATTTTGAAGACTGAACCCTAGACCTAATGACTGAAAAACCCTAAAAACTCTTTGCTGACCAAGAGATCAAACAGGACTGTAAATGACCTTAAAATTGATTTTGATGAACTTCGATAAACAGACCTAAGCCAGCAGGTACAAGGCACGAGAGGTATGAGTGAAAAAACCCTTCTGTCAAAAGACCGATGCTTCTAGTGGAATGCAAATGACTGAAGTGAATGAGACGCCTAAAAAAATGAAATGAAACAAAGAGATTTTGATCTCTGACGGAGGGATGAACAGACCGACTCTAACACTCCTCACATATTCTTCTTTTTTATTAAAATAATGTTATAATACAAATAAATAGATGAGGAATTTGTCTCAAGATAGTGTGTCTATCTTGGACAACTTGGTTGAGAAAATATTTCAACCACACACTAATCTAGGAGCCAATTTAGGTAGGCCTAAACTAAATCCTAATTAATAGGAACCAACTCAATCTTGAAAATTAAGCATAAATTCCTAATTTTCAATATTTAATTAATTTAATTATATTTTTGGATTTATAGTTGTTTTGCTCACATAAGAGTGAGGCTAACATTCCCCCTCTCAATGATAAATCCAAAATAAGAACGAGGAACCATCTTCCAAGTTCTCATGTTGATCCTCAAAAACATTACCCGAAAAACCGCCAAAGCTGGATGTCGAAAAAAATGCAATCTAAAGAGACCATGAGTCAGATGCATGTCTGATTCATCTCTAAATTTCGCTTAACAACTTCATCATCTGCCAAGCTGCAAAAGGATCCATCTGCCCTTTTCTTGAAATCAACATCCTTTGTCCACTGACAAAATTTGAGAACGCCCATCGACGAATCTGTTGACGATGATCGCCAACTGGCTCATGATGTTAAAAACAACTCACTGTTTATTTTGCTGATGCTATTGAAAACTGCTCACTGCAGTTGTTGAAATATGCTCACTGCTATTTTTGCTATCAACCACCCACTAGTGAATTTTTTGATGCCCACTGTCTGACGAAGATTCCCACTGACTGCTTTTCTAATGTTTTCAAGACTTTCAGTCTGACAACCACTGTCAATTTTATTAACATTTCCCCCTCTTTATCAGTTGAAAGGAGAGACAATCATTTGCAAATGAACTCCCCCCTTTAGGTGTAGGAGTGTTGCACTGGTTTACTCCCCCATTCAACTGCATGAGAATACCATATTCTTTTGACTGTCGGCTGCAATAAGTGCGGTTGAATTTGGTTGTAAAAATTATACAATCTTTTGACTGTTGATGACCATTCCCAAGGATCAATCCATTCATAATTGATCTTTAATCTAGCCAGATGATTTTGGTTGCAACATTTCTTTGATGAATGATTCGGCTTGCCACAATGGAGACAATGATGGAAATCAAAACAATGATATTTCATATGACCTGATATTTGAAAATATGAGCATTTTTGTTTGTTTGCAACTTCGGTTTGTGTGCATTTTAGTTTACTTGCAACTTCCTCATGGCTTGTTGATGTAATTTGATCAAGAAATCCTGCACCGACGAACTTGATGGGCTTTGAATAATCTAGGATATGCAAGTTGTAATCATCTTTGTCATGTCCTAATCCTCATCGATTTCTATTAATTTGGATTTATTCCCATGGCTTGATGATCAACTTGGAAGATAGTTGAACTTGGACAACTTTGACACTTGAAGTGGTTTGAGTGAATGGCTTGGAAGAATCACTTTTCTTTTGCAACTCATTTCATTGTAGTTGCGAGTCCAATTGAAGGAACTCAATTGTTTCATTTTTCTGTTGTAGATGCCTTGAAATATCAGCAAGAGTTGCTTTGCTGAGTTGCACCATGTCTTCAGCACTTGATAGGATCAAATTGTGAAGAAATTATAAAAACTGGATGTGTTTCGCCATGTGAACTCGATCGATTGAATTCAGGATCACTTGTCTTGAACTTTCTCACTTGATTTTAAATTGTTGGATTGAATTCGATCGCTTGATTTGAATGACACACTCGCTTGCTTTGTTGCTTGAATGGCATGCTCGCTTGTACTAGCTCGCTTGCGCTTGCTTTCAACACTTGTTTGAGTTTTATAACTTTCTTGATTTAACTCTTGAACTCATGCTTGCTTGATTACGATCGCTTTCTTGAACTTGCTTGATTGCTTCACTGGCACTTTGTACTTCCTTAGATGTACTCACTTGATTATGCTTATTTGAAAACGAAGGGTGTCGAACACTGTCGAAAATGCACCCAAAAGACAAATGACAAGTTCAAATAATATGAATCAATTGAAGACTTACTTGAATTTAATTTTCTTAGTTTGACCACCTTATCAATTCAAAGTTGGGTGTCAATTTCAACTGAGAATTCACCCGTACAATTCAACTCAATTACAAAAATGTTTATCTGCAAGTGATACAAAAAGTGTTGTTGATGTCGTCTTGTCTTGGAATGCTTTATTTTGTAGTGTCTTTAACTTGAATTATTTGATTGAATGATGTGGAATGTGGTTGTAGAATACCTCAACTTGATGATGTGTTTCACAAATGCATGTGATTGTTTGTGCTTGTGTACTTAAGCTTGATTACAAGAGCTAGATTACTGAAGTTTGAGGAATTGTATACTTAAGCTTTCTTATGTGAATGTAGTTGTTTAAGTTGTTGTGAACCATATTACAAAGAGAGTGTAAGAAAAAAACTAGACACAAGTCATGCACACACATTCACTACACACGGTGTACCGAAGATTCCCTTATTTAATTGCGGGTGGATCTAGGACACGATCACCAAAAACCAAGATGTTTATTATTCAAGTTACAATGAGCTCTTACACCCACGAGCAATTTTTTCAATTACAATATTTTTCTTGTTCGAACCCTTTTTCAAACAAAAATTTACTTCAATGACTTCCTAGAGTGACAACCTTGTCACCCCAAAGATTTACAACAAAGGCAATCCTTATCACTCCAAAATCACTTATTACTATAAATGAAAAATATGCACTTCATCACTCCTTAGAATTCACTTTATTACAAAAAGAGCACACCTTATCACTCCATTAAAAAAAAAAAATACACCTTATCTCTCCAAAAAGTAAACAAAATAAACTTTTCACTTCAAATATTACAAAAGAATCATTTATCTCTCCAAATCACTTTACATACTTCATATGAAACAATTTAATCTTAATCCCAATCCTTACCCTGAGAACTCCCCAAATACAAAAATATTCTATCCACTCCTTATCTCTCCCAACAATCACATACAATTAAAAATACACCTTTTTTTTTTTAAATCACTTACACCTCCCTTTTTGTGAACGTAAATTGATGGTTTTTTTTTAAGGAGCGATCCACATTAAATCTTTACACAATACTTCCAAATTTAAATTTCATGTGTAAAAAAAAACCACTGGAGAACTTATTCATCGAATTACATACCTTGTCTTTATAATCTTGGAATGAAACAAGCATTGAGAAGTTCACATGAAATGGTCTCATGAATCAAGTTGTTTTCAGTTGTGAGTAGATTGGAGTCGGTCCACCCAAAACATTCAAATCAAATAAATGTAAGGGAAACTCAAGATTGGAGTTAGTCCACCCAAAAAATTCATTTCACCACAATAGTCCATGCTCAATCTACACAAACACGACTAAAACAAGAGCATGGGCTCCGAAAAAAAAACATCGCACCAGTGTTGGGCTGAAAGTGTTGGCAAAGAGCTCGCAGAGGTTCTTGTTGAGCGAGTGGTCTGCAAGTGTGGGAATGGCAGCCTGGAACCAAACATTTTGAACGTTGTTAGAATGCTGGTTAGCTCCTTCTTTTTCATTGGTTCCTTCTTGGTGTTGTAAAGCTTGATACACACTGGCAGATTATATCCATCTTGTCTGTGAGAATCACGAGTCGAGGATTCAAAGTTTAATGCTGGTGAAGGAAATTAAGGGAAGCAGAAAATGACTGGATTAGATCTGAGAACGTGCCTTTGGCTCGTGAGTTGCAGGGATTAAAAGGCTCGCCATCACCATATCTTATGAGGTCGAAGATGGAGGTGGAGGATCTGACTGGGAATTCTTCTTCTTCTGTCAGTGATGGTTGTTTGAATTTTGACGTGGCCAATCACATTCTTGTCGTGCTAGAGGAGATACCTGTGTACGTTAGTTACATAGACGCTAACTTGCGACGTATCTGGTCTGATGACTCCATGAGCGATTTTAAAAAGGATATTAGAGGCAGATATGGTTGCACATAGGGCCATGGAAGATGAACTTTGTCAAGCAATGAAATTATCCTGCCGCACCAGGCTTGACCACAGATACTCAGTTCCTGTGGCGCTAAAACCCAATAAGCACAGAACCACATCTAAACTTTGCACCAAATAAAATTCAAGAACCAACTAAGAAATTTGGCTTAATCTTCGTAGAGCTTGAATTCTGCCAAAATCGTAAAATAAGACCCACAAAAAACAAGAAACTGCCTCCACCAATTCGATGACAACATTTAGCTATAACTAAGCGTGGCAGTACATGTCCACCAATTCCTAAAATAAAATATTCAAACCATTCAATTATTCGAACCATATTCTGGTTATAATGAGAGCATGTAATTTATTCTTTATTTGGCTCTCTGCATATTTCTAAATTTATCACAACAAAAACTTCTAAAAAAAAATGGAACTGGAACCACATAAAAAGAATACATATATTTTGAATGTACTGTCAATTTCTCACCAGGCATTCCTCACCAGGCTACTGCTTTGATACCACATGTAGAAAGTTAATCAACTCATAAAACACTCATAAAAAGTACTAGAGACATAGAACTGGCAGAAAAGGCCACAACCCGTACTCCTCACACACACACACACACATACACATATATATTATTTATTTATTAAAATAACGTTATAATATAAATAAATAGATGAGGAAGTTGCCTCAAGATAGTGCGTCTATCTTGGACAACTTGGTTGAAAAAATATCTCAACCACACACTAATCTAGGAGCCAAGTTAGGTAGGCCTAAACTGACTCCTAATTAAGAGGAACCAACTCAATCTTGAAAATTAGGCATAAATTTCTAATTTTCAAGATTTAATTAATTTAATTATATTTTTGGATTTATAATTGTTTTTCTCACATGAGAGTAAGGCTAACACCAGTTAGTCTTCCATTACGCACCACACAATCTCAACCAATAGTTAGGCCTCATTATTTTCTTAACCTGCACAATCGCGCAATCACTTGGCCTAGTCTTCCCTGAATTGTCCATTGGAAAATAACAATGAGAAAGCCTACCTCACTGTGTCACTGTCTCCCTCAAATGTGAAATTTTGTCTTCTAGTTCCTCAACGACTACATAGTCATAGTGACTAAAGCTTCATCATTTTCTCCTGGAACTATGCATTGCACAATCCCTAAGACTCCTCCTTAGTCCTGCATTATGTTCCAGGTTCAATCAATGAATTTCATGAAGAGCGTAGACTAGGATATTTTTGGAATGGTGTGGTCTTATCATGAGTGAATTTCATCTGCAGATAATCTTGACATGACTGGATGATGCTCAAGGAGGATGCCAAGGAGATCATGCAAGAACACACTTGTTTAGCGAAAGAGACAAAGACTATAGAGAAATAATATGAAGGGAAATTATATCATTCTGAAATATTAAAGATCAAAATCAAAAGGACGACTCCATATCGTCCAAGCTATGGGAGGATGAAGATGAAACACATGCAAGAATTATCATGAACATACAAGGGAGTTCACTAAGGAGAGGTTACAAGAGAGAACTTGTGAAGAAGTATCAAAAGAAAAAACCATCATGAAGAACCTGAAGGAATATTGGAGAAACGAAATACATGGAAGCTCATGCTAACTTGGAAGGTTCTAGCACTCATCTAAACTATTTGGAGGGTGAAGAGGAAGTACAAGCAAATATCCATCATGAAGAAGATACAAATATGTAAATAAGGAGAAAGGCTTGACCTGGACACATCACGATGAAAACTATGAGGAAATGACCTTCTAGCAGAGGTTTTTGTGGAAGCCCCTATAAAAATAGCCCAAAAATTCCTTTTTAGTGGAGGTTGCTAGTGGTGGTGGGCGAGCGGATGTTTTAGCAGATATTTTTTGGATGGTGCATATAAAGTCTACAAACGCACCAATGTTGCATATAACATGGTGCACCGTGGAAAATTTATTTTTATAAAATAAAAAGACACGTTGCTCTAAATAACACAACGCACCGATGCTTGAATAGTCGATAGCACCGATGCCCTTCATATAGTAAACAACCTGGTGCATAACACTAAGGAGTATCATTGTAGTTTTAAATTTCAGAAAAAATGTGGTGTTATTTTCCAACGATGCACTGATGTGGTAAATGTACTAAAACGCACAAGGGGCTTCTTTTAAAGAGTGTCTCTAAGCGATTTTTAATTTCTAAAATAGAGCGGTGCTATAGTCAAACAAAGCACTAGTGCGATACCTTTATTAAAATGCCACAGGGCATTTCAAGAAAAGAATTGTGATATATATATATATATATATATATATATATATATATATATATATATATATATATATATATATTTAATTAAAAAAAAAGAAACATTGCGTTGTTAGATATACTCCGCACTAGTGTAGTGAGAGAAATGCACCAGAGGAGGGTTAAATAAAAAAACCTCTCGGTTGTAAATTTCATTTTTACCACCTACAATGTTGGAGAGCTATGAAGAATCGGTGCCACTCTTGCCTCATGCAAGCGCCCTGGCGTTGGTACTTCTCTTGCTCACCATCCTTATGTACCTTTCTCCTTGTATAAGTTTCCAATTTTTTCGAACCGTCCTAAAAATTATTTTTCTCCATTACGTGTCCACAATGCCTCCCCGACGACCAAATGTATTGGTAATGTTTATGTCTCTTTCTAGTTTATTTTTTTAGCAGATTAGAATTGTAAATTAGGTTATTTTTTCCACTGTTTTTGAAAAAAAAATTTGACTGCGCAGTGATGAGTTCCATCATTAGACATATTTGGAGGGGTTAGTAGTCACCTTTTTTCCTTCTTAGATCTTTTTTTCTTGCATTTATATTATTATTTGGTTATATGATGCTATTATTGGTGGTGATTTAGGCTAACATACTCTGAGTGTCTAATATAAGGTTGAGTGCAGAAAATCAGGCATTATTAATAATTTTTATAAGTATTTTATCATGAAGACTCAGAGGGGACAACAAAGAGGATTTATAGGAGGATTGTCCACCCTCAAAGGTAGCCGAAGGATCCCAAAGATTCTCTCTTGTTCCTTTATGTTACGCTGCATTGATGATGATGATATTGTTTTTTCTACATAGTTGCATGTGATGATGTAAAACTGAATAATGTTATGATGTTATGGGGTGAACTTATTGTGTTAATGAAGAAATTGAATTATCAAAGCAAAGAACAATATAGCCCTTTGAAAAATTAACAAATCATGGTTCAAACTTTGAACCCTCTCACTGCATGCAGGACTATACAATGGTGGCATGACAACCTATTATTTTCTTCAGCAACAAAGATTGATCAGCAAGTTTCCGTAAATAGTGAACAGTGGAAAAAATACACTAGCTGACATCTACATGGAAATTTCAAGAATTTCTTCTTAATGCAGATTCATTAATTTCACCTCAGATTTGAAATTCTGTGGAACTATTTCCTATGAAATTTCAACCTCGTGGTTGAATCTGAAGTATGAATTATGGCAATATATATTTCACTCCTGTCCAACAAAAATACAGAAGGCGGCCAAAGAAAATAAACACCACAAAATTTTACTTCAAGGGAAATAATTTTCTAGCCCTTAGGACACAAATCCCAACATATACCAGATCTAAAAATTACTTAATTACAACAGATTTATTATAGCCGTAAATTTGGCCACTTAGCTTCTATATGTTTATTAGCAAACAACCCGACATAGTACAAACTAGCCCCAAGGGTTAGCTCAATTGGTTGAGTTCCCGTCATTAAAGCACCTTTGCTATTGAGAGGTCATGGGTTCAATTTTCTTGACACTCTCGGGGTTAGGCTCTGTAGTTGAGTGGCAAGAAGGAATCCTTTTGGGTGGATCTGCCTAGTAAAAATATTTTGTGCCACCGATCTCCAGGGTCCATGAACCACATGATAATAAAAAATTTAATTTTTTTCTACAAACGACCCATTCATCATGAAATAAGCTGAAAATAAGATCTGCAACTACACAAAATTTAGATAGAAGCATACTTCATAAATAAATTAGAATGTAATTAAATGCACATACCAACAGCTTGTCACAAGCTAGTACAAAGTATTCCTTAAATGTTATCACAAGTTAGTAATATCCAGTGCTCTTAAAACCCTACCTAGTGTATCCACCATGTTGACCATTGGAGTGGAACCTGATGATTATATGAAGACTCCATGCCCAAGGATGAACCATAAGACGTTTGTACCATCAGATATCATCAGTTCAACAAAACTCTACGTCTATTTCTCATCATCTTTCTCTTGTACCCAGATTCCGCGCCCTACAGGGAATTGTAATAAGTGATGCTAGTAATGATGAATTTGAGCCAGTATTAAGTATGTAACAAGCCTAGGTAGCTTGGGACCTTGCCAATAAGTGAGTATTACTCTGGGAGGTTTTTTTCACTCGGTTAATTATCATCTCCCTATCAGGACTTAATAATTAATTGAGTTTTTTTCCTCCAATTTTACCCCAAAGCCGGAGTAAGACTTGATGATGAGGCCTTGGGTGAGCCCTAGTGGCTAGAGTCAATGTATATTCCATACTAGATCACACAAAAAAATTGTGGAATTTGGTTAGGTCTAAGTAGTGATTTTTTAATTTTTTAGATTTCCCGCAAATCGAAAATTGCAATAAAAATTGTAATTGAATTGTAATAGGTGTTGCCTAGAGAAGTTTCATGGGGTATGAGTAATCAAAATTAAACCTCTCACCCTCAACTTTCTACTATGACACACTTTGAGGGGTTAAAAATGTGTTTTGAACTCTCAAAACCCAGTTTTCCTAAGTTTAGTGGGAAATTTGTTAATTAATTAAACCAAAAATTATATAAATGGAGAAAAATAAATATCCACACATGCTAAATGAAGTGGAAAATTATGGAGGAGTTAAAGTGAAGTCACAAGGTGATGTGGACTCCTAAAATCAAGAAAATGACATGTGCTCAAATAAATTCGAATTTCTGACATTAAATGAGAGCTGCTTAATTGGAAATTCGAATTTGTGAAGTTAATGCACATTTGGGAGGATTTGGGAGAATATTTGGTGGAGATTTTTGTGGGAAATTGTCCCCACATGGGTTACCACCCATATACACCTGGCATTCCATCATAAAATTCGAATTTGGCACATAAGGGAAGAAGAAAATGATGTCCACTTGCCAAAATCCGATTTTTACACTTGGCAATGGAGCTCCACTTATCAAATTCGAATTTGTCTTGTGATCTCCTCCCTCTCACCACTTGGAATTTGGTTCTTCATTGGAATTTGCTCCCAAATTTTTATATAATGGAGCCATGGGCTCTCATATTGTATCTTTTGCAACGAGTTATTGTGCTTGGGGAAGCTCTGCTTCTATGTACTTGTGTTCTTCATATGAATAAAAAGACTTTGGGGTTCATTCATGATTGTTATTCCATTGGAGCATTGTTTGAACTTTGGATCATTGCCTTTAATTTATATTTCATTTTGTCCATATGCTTTTGTTGAATTGTAGATGTATGGCTATCTTACATTTACAATTGGTTATTTGATATGCTCTAGGGTAGAAAACTCTGTCTATTTTCATACAAATTCTAGAGTTCTCTTGCCATTGTTTATTGATTTAATCCATATGAGCTAATGTTTGTTGGAAGTTTTGTAGAGGATCACTGTTGAATCAACTAGAAAGCATGAGGGGAAGTCTTCAAGAGACCAACCCACTCTTGGCATTGTTTTCAAGGAGCTCTCATCGTTATTTGAATTTCATAGAACTAATTTTTTTGAAAGTACTTGTTCTTGTAGGGTTTTCTTTCACATAGTCTATGCATGAATCAAAATATTAAAAAACTCATTTACATCTTTTAATTATCTTTTATTTCATTACATAGCTATTCAAGAGCTTTTCATAAGCTAGACAAGCGATGGGGATCTTTTCCAAACACTTGATTTAGTCTTTGTATATTATTTTGTAGCGTATTCACATACTTACATGCTCTCTTTTCACACTAACTTCGATTTTATTTTTGTAGCCCTAACATTCTGTTGAGATTTTGTGTATTTGGGGTAGCATCAGTTGTGCTTTAGGTCCCAAATTTTGAGGAAGGACTAGAGTTCACCTGAACTACAAGACCCAGAAATGGATTTTGGAAATTTCATTTGGTTTAGGAGATATTAAATTAATTAATTATTTTAATGTATTTCCTAAGTTAAAACTTAGGAAAATAAAATAATTAAAGTGAATTTAATTAAACATGTGATGAAATTGTCTAAAGTCACACGGATCAAGATTTCTTTTAATCTTACCCATCGATTAAAGATTTAATCTTGGTCGTTGATTTTTCAACAAGAAAAGTATAAAGGAAAGGCTTGGGGTCATTTGTAACACACACAGAGGCAGAGCATTGAAGCTAAGCTGAGATTTTAGGGCGGGGTTGCTAAGAATTCTCAGAAGTGTTTCAGTTTGAGAGAGGGGAATTTAGACCAAGGGGATGTTCTGATCCCGGGGTCTAGAATACACAAGAGACAAAGAAGAGATCAGGAAAGACAACGCAAAGGAAGGCATCAGCAGTAGAAGCACACGGCAGCAGCAACAAGGATAGCGTGATTTTTCAGGAAGCCCTTCAGGGGTTACACAGAGACCCTTAGGGGCAGCATAGTGACTGCGTCACCCAGTCTGGGGTAACATAGTCCGTTCCAGTGGCAGCGCTGAGCATTTGGAGGCCTTCAAAGGCTGACGCAGTGTCTTTCAGGGAAAATATGGGGTTTCTAGGCCTAGATCTGGCTGAGTTCTGTAAATCTTGTTTGAGGGTGTGGATCAGTTAGTATTGTTGGTCTTAGATCAGCCAAGTGCTGCAGATCTAGATTTTTCTTTGTAGGGTTTTCCAGATCTGGAACCTAGAGTTGTGTATTAAGAAATATTCTTAATAATAGAGCCCTCCAGCAGCCAGAGACTGGTTTTCCCACCTTGGGTTTTTCCAGGGACAGTTTGTCCAAAAATATCTGTGTTACTTTGTCAATGTGTGCATGTGCTTATTCTAGATCTGAATTGGTAGAAATCTGTTATGTGTTTTGCTTTGATGTTAACTTGAATTTATTCAGTTGATAACTTGTATAAGTAGGAGAATCTTAACCAAGTTAACAGAAGTAATTTCTGCATAAGAATTAAGATTCAAAAATTTCTACATGGTATCAGAGAAATTGCAGATCTAGAAGGGTCACCAGCTGAAGAATCTAAAGGATCTAGCTTCAGAAAGCAGCTGGAAAGGCAATAGAAAATAAGATATGAAGCAACAATGTAGTTTTCAGGAGGAGATTCACACAGAGGGAAGGGTGACGCTGTCCAGCGCTCTATCCTAGCAAGCCCACGCAATTACTGCGCAGAGGCAGCTCAGAAACAACGCTGGTTGGGTCTGAAGCCAGCCAGTGTGATTCAGATCTGAATCTGCCAAATCCAGAAAAAGTCTACAGAAAAGTTGCAGAAATTCAGAAGAGATGGTGCGGTTCAACTTCTGAAGTTTTCAGATTGTTAACCTTAGCACAAGTGACAAAGTTTGGGAAGAGATCAGCTTCTCAGAGAGTTTCTTGCCAAAGGAAACTTGCAGTTTGGTTAGAGGATCAAAGAAGAAGCTAAATCATAGTTGATTTGGTAGATTTCCAAGGAGGGAAATCAAGTGTCAGAGGGAGCAGAGGGTTCCCAGTTCGAAAAGGACCCTAGATCCAAGATCTCTAGCATAGAGAAGAGGAGCTCCGACACATTCTAAGTAGATGGCTCCTCATGGACTGCGTGATCAGGATAGGCTAGAGGGCCTCTCAAACTTTTCGATATGGAAAGCTAGGACTTTTGTGTCCTTTATATTACTATTTAAGAAACTACAGAGTATACCTCAAGCATACACCGAAAGATGCGTATCTTAATACGAAAGCGACAGAGAATTCATCGGGTATGCGAAGTATTGGATAATGGACAAGATCATGACTATATTGTACCACATACCGAGAAGAAGATGCCTAATGAGATGTGGGTCTTAACTCTATATGAGGGAAAGTCTCACTAAAGGAAGAAGTTGTTGGAGGCTCAAATGAGGCTGTTCATGAGACCATGAGAAGACATAGAGCATTTTCCTTTCGTATTGCAATCAATCGGGTGACTGAAGGCCAACGTAAATGTGGTGCAACCATAGATGATGCAAGGAGGTCGACCGGGCCGATGCGCCTGTTGGCGATGAGGAACTCTTGTCCAAAGTATTCTGGGCATAGCGCACCTCCCGTATTGGGAGCGCCAGGTCGATCTCGTTAAAAACAATTGGCGAAGGTTCACCATGCGCACGACTACAAGTGAGCAAGGTCAAGAAGGAAGAGGAAGAAGATGCAGCCTTGGCATCAAAGAAGCAGCCAAATAAGAAGAAGGATCTTTCAAATATTAAGTGCTTCCAGTGTGGCGAAATGGGACATTTTTCTAGCCATTGTCCAGAAAAGAAGAAGGACAAGGAAGCATCTTCTTCCAAAGCAGCGGTGGCAGATGATGGGTCCAGAGATGATGTAGCCATGAGTGCTCATGAGTCACGGAGGTGGGGTGACATGGACATGTAAAGGAGCTACATGAAAGTAAGGTGGGGTCCTTGAGCAGCTCATCTCTTGGATCAACAAGCAAGCTACGGTAACCTTAACACAGTAGCGAGACAGGAGCATTGGGTGCATAGATCACAGATGAAGCAACGACAAAGGCAGATCTAGAGGCTGGTAGGAGCAGCGCAAAGCATAACAGCAGAAGCATAGAAGCAGTAGCAGCGCAGAGGCTGATGTGACTTCAGCAACGCAGTGCAGAGATGCAACAACGCAGAGAGCTTCAGAGGGACAGTGCAGTGAAGCAACAACGTGATAGATTTAATCACAAAGAGTTGATGTGACTTCAGTAGTGTAGAGGGAGTCTGATTACGCTAACATAGCTGTAGTAGTGCATCGTTATTTAGATGCCAGCACAGATCTGTAGCCTATGGAGCTTCATTGATGAGGATGCAGCCCATTTGACTTGTCTATCAAAGATTGGGCAGGAGGTTCAGGTGTTACTCTCAACAACTGAAGTTGCAGTGCAGCAGATCAGTAGTGGCAGTGCTATGAGCAACACAGATGCAACATATTGAGAGGGAGCTGCAGTATAGTGGTTGCAGTGGCAGTGGAAGAGTCATGGGTAGCAGTACAGAATGGCAACAGCAGTGCAGAGTTGAGTGGCAGGAGGCCAAGCTTCAACAACACAGAACCAGTGCCCAAAATCATGTAATGCGTAAGTGTGATGTATGCTAGAGCACACCCTTGATGCTAAGAGGGAGTGTTGAGATTTTGTGTATTTGGGGTAGCATCAATTGTGCTCTAGGTCCCAAATTTTGAGGAAGGACTAGAGTTCACCTGATCTACAAGACCCAGAAATGAATTTGGGAAATTTCATCTGGTTTAGGAGATATTAAATTAATTAATTATTTTAATCTATTTCCTAAGTTAAAACTTAGGAAAATAAAACAATTAAAGTGAATTTAATTAAACATGTGATGAAATCACACGGATCAAGCTTTCTTTTAATCTTAGCCATTGATCAAAGATTTAATATTGGTCATTGATTTGTCAACGAGAAAAGTATAAAGGAAAGGCTTGGGGTCATTTGTAACACACACAGAGGCAGAACACTGTAGCTAAGCTGAGATTCTAGGGCGGGGTTGCTAAGAATTCTTAGAAGTGTTTTAGTTGCAGAGAGGGGAATTTATACCAAGGGGATGATCCGATCCCGGGCTCTAGAATACAAAAGAGACAGAGAAGAGATCAGGAAAGACAGCGCAGAGGAAGGCAACAGCAGCAAGGACAACGTGATTTTTCAGGAAGCCTTTCAGGGGTCATGTAGAGACCCTTAGGGGCAGCGTAATGACTGCGTCACCCAGTCTGGGGTAACGCAGTCCCTTCCAGTGGCAGCGCTGAGCATTTGGAGGCCTTCAAAGGCTGACACAGTGTCTTTCAGGGGTAGATCTGGGGTTTCTAGGCCTAGATCTGGCTGAGTTTTGTAAATACCGTTAGAAGGTGTGGATCAGTCAGTATTGTTGGTCTTAGATCAGCGAGGTGCTGCAGATCTAGAGTTTTCTCTGTAGGGTTTTCCAGATCTGGAACCCAGAATTGTGTATTCAGAAATATTCTTAATAATAGAGCCCTCCAGCAGCCAGAGACCAGTTTTCCCACCTTGGGTTTTCCCGGGGACAGTTTGTCCAAAAATATCTGTCACTTTGTCAATGTGTGCATGTGCTTATTCTAGATCTGAATTGGTAGAGATCTGTTATGTGTTTCGATTTGATGTTAACTTGAATTTATTTAGTTGATAACTTGTATAAGTAGGAGAAGCTTAACCGAGTTAACAAAAATAATTTCTGCATAAGAATTAAGATTTAGAAATTTCTACACATTTTTGTTTGTAGGTTGCATTTCAAGGAAGTCGTGGGCATTAGGAGATCTTGTGAAAGAAGGCTAGGCCATACACCACTTTGGAGCTTGTATTCTCGAATTGTAGAACTCCTTCATCTCTTTTAAGTCTCCCATACTTGAAGGGATTTCCTTCTTGTTTCAATATTTCACATTGTATTCTCTCATCGATTCCTTGGGAAGCCCTCCAAAAGGCTCTAACCTCATTATAACACCATAATAATAAAAATTTATGTTTTTGTTGTGGGCGCATGGGTTTTTACCCATTGGCGTCCCTATCTCTCCATTTCAAGGAGGGAATTTGTAGATGGATTGACTTATTGGTTTTGACATTTCCATTTTCTTTCACATCACATATGCACGCTCCAATTAGGAAGTAAAATAAATCATATTTATTTTTCCTCAAATTTGCTTCACAAATTTCAAGTTACATTTCCATTTGAAAGCATTTTACTTCATTTAAGCAAATAAAATTTCATTTTAAAGAGCAATACTTTGAAGGCACTGGTTTCATATGCTTTACGCTTATTTTATGTGTTGATGGTTATTGCTCACATCACTTTTTGCTTATAAATCTTAAGAAGTAATCTATTTCACTCTAACATTCTCCTATAAACTCACATCTTTAACTTAGTTTTCCATTGAGTGACCCCGCCCCTCTTAGCTAACCTAGGAGATAGCTTAAATGGAGAGAGTTGGGATTAGTGTGACAGCCCCATCTCTGAGTTCCTTGCCGCCAACCACACCTTGTGGGGTTAAATGCTTTTCCCGCTAACTGTAGGTAGGTGTAGGAGGCAAGCGATAACATGCCACAAATAGCAAACCATTACTAGCAATACAAAGACCTAGCAAGGGTGTGCTCCATAACAAGCTAGCATCAAAAACTCCCATTCCACCCTTGATATTTCACCAAGCTTGCCTCACACAAGTTCTCCAAGCAAAGCATTCCATGTCTTCTTTAGAGTTCCTTTGCCACGAACCCTAGGTCCTTCTCCCACAAAGGCTCAAACCCTAGAAGTTCAAGTCTTTTCTAGGAATTGCCTCTCACAAACCCTGTCGCCTTCCTCCTTTGCATAAAGACAAGTATAAAAGCTCAATACAAGTTCATCTTCAAGATATAAATGACCTAATGAACTCTCACATCTCTAAGACAAGATGATGTTATTAATGGTGAATGAAAAATAAAGGCTATGTGCTCACTTCATATATAGGTGAGGGAGGTCCACAATAGTAAAGTGGAAAATCTAACTGTTAAGTCCCTATAATACTAGTGTAGCCTCCTTATTTTTATTGTTAGTGTAGCCCCATTATTTTTATTGTTGTACCCATGTAACCCCCATATTATTATTGTTGTGCCCTTACATTATTATTTTTATGTAGACTATGATTATATTGTGAACCCTTAGATCCCTATATATACGAAGGAGGTATTTTCATTTGTATCCAAGAATTGTTCATTTATGTGATGTAAAGGAGGTTGCCTCTTCGAAGAGACTAATTTTCAAGTCGTTCATCTATCTTTTCTTCTGTTTGTGATGATACAAATGACAAGACCTTATTTTTCCTCATTTGTCCTTTTCTCAGCCTCCTAGCCCCTTCAACCCTCAACGCTAGCCCTATTAAGCCTAGCGTTGGCCCTCATTGTCCTTAATTTTCCCTAAATCAATCTCTTATTTTTTCTAGACTGAATTCTTGTTTGGTGGTTTTGCAGGTTTTTGGCCTAAAAAATTCTATTTCCCAGGTGGCAACTTGATCCCAAAATTTCAGCAAAGTTTGACCAAGGGATCTTCAAGGCCTTAGGCCTAGGGTTTTCTCTCTAAACCATGATTTTCCTTGTTTTATTACTACTGTAATTTTCAGTTTATAATAGTGATATCATAAGCCCTAAAATCACATTTAAATTAGTCAAAATAACTCAAAACTCCAAAATTTGAAATTTCCACAATTTTGGCCACTTGGGCATCAAAGGATCTAACCTAGATCTAAATCTTTGTTTTTTTTAATTTACTGCATAAATCACTGAATCAGTTCTGAATTTTTTTGAATCATACTCTCTAAAAGCCCTAAAAATTAATCTTTTCAGTTTTGGTAAATTTTTCCTAGTTTTGGGCATATTGGGCAATTGTTGTAGCATTATTAGCTTGTTGATCTACTGATTTGTTTACTGTTGTAATAAGTTACTTCGGATCTGATATATTACTGACTACTTCATCTTAAAGTGGGCTAAATTCACAAATTTTCATCTGCTAATTATTGGAAAATTTTATGTTTCATATGTTTGGTGAATTCCATAAACTAAAGTGATTTTCTTGCTACTATCATAAGTCTAATAAGTGCTGGAATTTTCTAAAGTATTACTGTTGATTTGGATATTTGAGATCTAACACTTGCTTCTCTTGTTTTAAGTTACAATAATTTCTGAATTTTACACTTAAAGCACGCATACACTTGAGCTCTAAATTTATGATCTTGTGATTGGTATAAGTTGCTTTGACACTTGGAATCTAAATGGAATTTGTGATAATAACATCTTAAATAATTTTTTATTGATCATTGGCAATTGACAGTCGAACAATTTGTTCTAACTATCTTGTGGATTGATTCATTGGCACTTGTATCCTTAAGCACTTGTCTTGTTTTAATATTGTCACTCTAATCGTTGTTAAGTATTATTGTCATAAAGAGTAATCATAACTTGAGTACTTAAACATTTAAACAATCTTAACTCAAGTGATCTCACTCATCATCACAAAAATTCTAGGATCTAGCTTGCATTAAAAACTTACCTCCTAGCATAAGCTAGGTTGATAGACTCCCAAGCTAGGTTGATAGAATCTTAGGGAAACCCCTTTCCGATTAGCTTGATGGATTCGGCCCTTATTAGTGGTTAACACAGTGACCTTGGAGTCATCAGAGCCACAATCTCTTCAGCGTTGAAGGCACTAGGTGGTTGGAACATAGGGGGGTGTATCGTTAATCAAGCATTTTCCTGCTTCCCGTTGGCTTCCATCCCACAACCTACTCTGAAGACAGTCTCACAAAATAGTTAAGGGAGAGCACTAGTAAAAAATGATGAAATTAGTGACTAGGTGACTAAAAAAGTTAGTCACCACAATTATTTCAAGTGAATTACTACTAAATTTGAGCAATTTTAAGTGACCGAACTAAAAATGACTAATTTAGTCTAGGGATAAAATATACGACTAGATAATAAGTGACTAAACTAAAAATGGCTAACTTAAATGACTAATTAGTCGTTTAAGTTAGTCATTTTTAGTTTGGTCGCTTAAAATTGCTCAAATTTAGTAGTAATTTACTTGGAATAATTGTGGTGACTAATGTTTTTAGTCACCTAGTCACTAATTTCATCATTTTCTACTGGTGCACATGGCACTGAGTGAGTGATTGATGACTACCTAAAGGACTTAAACCAAATTAACCGTGGAGGTTAAAGCTACAATTGAAAAAAGAACATTAACACACACGTGATAATTCATACTAGAATTTATCCTCTCATCGTCAAGAGTTGATGAATAAAATGTTAATTCTTTGATGAAACCAATGAAACCAAGAAGATACTGATCAACCCTTACTTAATGAAGTAAAGAAAGTCTTTACAAGGAGGATATGTATTTCATCCAATTAAAGATTTAAAGACATGCTCTTTTTTTATTTCAAGGAAAACTTTATGGAGAAACTTGAGATCGACAACTCATTAGAGTGACTTGAGCTACACTTGAGATGGACTGAAATGATTTCCATTAATTTGCAACCCAAGAGTATATTCAATATGTTGTAAGTATATAGTAATAACATACGATTTAGCAAGGGTCAAGACATCTCTAAATACACTTGTGGGGTGGTCACACTCATTGGGGAAACTACCCTTCTAGATTAATGAAAGTCATGTTCTTTTTCACTTCTAGGAAAAGTTTATAGAGAAACCCAACACTGGTAATTAATCAAAGTGTTTTGAGGTACAATTGAGATGAAATGGAATGATTGCCACTATAACCCAAAAGTATATCCAATATGCTACTAGTATACACTAATAACATGTGATTTATTAGGAATAGTCAAGACATTTGGAGATACAGTACTTGTGTAGTGGTCCTACTCCTTGGAGGCTTCTATGTCCTTTCCAGTGTTATAAAGATAAGACAAATGTCTCAGCAGAAATTTGAACCTAGATAGGGGAAATAAAGAACTAACAAATACTACAATATTGATAATAACCAATTAAGCCAACCAACCTATTACTCTTTTTCCCTTAATAATCCTTTTTACCCTAATTTATTACTTCTCTTATTAAAATTTCTCCACAAAATTCTCTTAAAAAACCCCTTATTGTAGAATTTTTTCTACTATAAATATTACCTCTTTCTTTTATATATATATATATAGTGATTGTCCCTTTTTACACATAAAATTTTTATTTTTCCACATCGCTCAAATAAAATGCACATTCAATTTTTGTTCAAAATAAACAATAAATGATACCCATATTTGAAATTAGGAAAAATAAAGACCATGGACATTATTTTTCAAAGCCACTAACATAAAGAGAGTCCCGCCATCAGAAATAGAGTTTAATATCTTTCAAAAGTCATGCCCTAATTTGTGCGTTATGAATCAACAATCACATTAAAAAATTCAGGAGAGTGGCGGGAAGCGGGAAGAATGAGGGAAATATTGGCATGCCCACGATGCACCCACAATGCACGATTTAGGGGACAACACAATCGTATTTGAGGAGACTATTTTACTTCTGCCAAAGAACTGATAAACTCACGCCCTAATTTGTGCCTTTTCTAAAGCTGCAATCACATTAAAAAATTCAACTCACTATGTCTATGGAGAGTGGCGGAAAGAATGAGGGAAATGACATGCTGACGATGCACAATTCAGGAGACAACGCAGTGGTATTTGAGAAGACTATTTTGCTTTTGCTAAAGAACTGATGAGACTAAATGGTGCAACGAAATAACCCATTGAAGATCATTTTGGCAAGTCCATAGTAAGAGAAATGACCATTAGGGCTTTCAGGGTTGAGGATTAGTTCTTGAAGAAGAACTTAGACTTTATTGACAAAAATTCGAGCCCCTTTTCCACAGTTTCTGAGCCACTGAATGGTTGATTTAGCATCTAAAGGTGCTAAATGCAACTGTTCTTTGCTCCCCTGCTCTTGCTATGGTTCTACTCCCACAGGGAAGCTTCAATCCTGGTATGAACAATGAAACTAATTGTCAACTGTGGGTGATTTATGTTGTTACTGAATGTTTTTATGTATAAGATGATCATTCCTAACAATTTGAACTGGTGCAGGTTTCGTTGGGATGGCCTTCTTTTACGGTCTATCATTAATGAACAAATCATTTGCTGAAAGTATACAAAACCAATTTACATTTGTGAACTACATTGTTTCTGTAGAAAACATCAAACAATACCTGCACATTCCTAGTGAGGTAGAATATTACAGACCACCGGATAATGGAGAAATTCATGGCAAGATGGAGTACCTAGCACAAGCTTCCCCATACCACCAAGAAATAATTTTATGTACAAGTTCCAAGTGAAGGACGAGATAGGTAGCTACTATTATTTCCATCATTGTATCTGCAGAAAGCTGCAGGGGGCTTCAGAGGACTAAGTGTAGCTTGCAGGGCCCTGATCCTTGTTCCATTCCCTCAGCCTGATGGTGATATAACTCTACTTATAGGTGACTGGTACACAACCAATATTTCAGTAAGTTATTAATCCATCCCTAAAACATGTACATCTCTTGGAATTAAAGAGTCTTGCCATGTTCAACTTCAGCCTGTCCACCAGAATGTTCTCTTGCAATGCATCAATCTCTGACTATATTCTATCTTTTGGAAGATCCTTAGAAGAACACTTGATGTGCACAGATCTATTGGTAATCCTGATGTTCTTCACATTAATGGTCGCGGGTTACCAAATGAAATATCAATTACAGTGGAACAAGGTACTTATCACTGATCTATATCGGCAGTTTATTAGATTTAGTGGTGTGTCTAGCCTTTCAACGATTCACAAGATCCTGTTTATTTTAATTTTATCTCATGGCTATTGAATCCATTGCTTCTTCTCTTAAGATGTATCTAAAATGACCCATATTTTCATTAAGTATTTTGTGCCAATCTTTCAAAGTGATAACAAATGAATTCGAGATAATGACTATGCACCCATATAGTTGGGATGCATTTATTTGATTAAACGGAGTTTGAGAAGTCATTTTTAGGAATATTATGATGTGAGAAGTAAATACTATGTTTAAAGATACAATTTTGTGAAGAAATTGAAAACAAAACATGCAACAAGTTTTCAACAACATGGTAACAACTCATCCTCTTACAATGATCACAATCATGCAGAGACATTTCACACATGCTGAATATTTTCCAATCCATATGAATATGTGTAAGAAAATATAATGAATCAAGCACAATAGGGTGGAAAATACTAGCACAACTTGAATTTTTCCAATGTAAGGATTCCAATGCAATCCTTTCGCATAGGCACAAAATATTTCATGAATCCAACACAATTCACAACCCAAGCCCCAAAACTGACTCAGGATAGTTAGTGCACAAATAAACATAGAAATCCTCTCTTTACAATGCTAGTCCTCCATCGAACCTAAAACTACCATGGCATATGCATCCAGTTCTCCTCCTAGATAGAAGTACCAAATGTCCAAAATTCTAGAAGCACTTCTTGTGAACAATTGAAGGGCTAGACTCATCATATTCTGATTTTGAAATCCAAATTTGTAATACACATAACAAGTGCAGATTTTTAGGCGAATCCAAAACTTTTTCCTTGATAAAAAAAAATATTTGTCAAAATTTAATTTTATCAAATTGGCCCTGATGTCATTATTATTATGATGGGCCAACTGTTGGGGATCTTGCTGTGGTGGAGTTGTGTTTTTGATACAATCTCCCACCCTATTATCCTCCAATAATATCATGATCCTCCCTTTCCAAGAGACGATGTTAGAGGCTCCTTCTAAACATTGATCTACTCTCAATACTTGGTAGGCCATCCTCCTTCCCACAAACAACCTTGTAGTCCATTTGTAGGTGAGGAAAAGAGTGGAGAAAGGAAAGAGACTCGGATAACTGATATAGGTCCACAGACAAATATATCAATCACTTTAAACTCAGTATGGGACTCCTTGTGGGCTCTCACGAGTGAAACCCTTAGTATGGGACTCCTTTGTAGTCCTTTACCATTTACCGGTGAAACCCTCAGTATGGAACTCCTTGCGGGCTCTCACCAGTGGTTTCTCCAAACCATAGCTAGTGATGCTATTCAAAATGCTATAAACATTTGTATTAAGGGTTATCTTGATAAATCTAGGGTTAACATGCATAGGTTCAGGGTTTGAGTTCCTCTGAGCATGGCTCATGTTCTGAAGCATGAGGCACACTTGATTTCTAAGGCGACGGAGGCCTTTTATGACTAGGACGTGGATTCCTTGAAGGCAACGTCTTGGATGGAGAATTTTTTGGGCAATAAGGAGATGGTGGATGTCTCTGTGAGGATGTCAAGGGCCATGTATGCTCAACTCATGCAACAAACCTTTCAGGCATCACGTTGCTATCAGATGCCGCCTCTATCATCTCCAAATTACAAGGAGGAGGAAAATCGTATGAAGATAAGTTGTGGATGATGATGTATCAACAACGATCGCATTATTAGTTCGAAACGGAAAATCCAAAACTCGGATTGAGTGGCTCATGGGTTGCTGGAGTCCAAAGCTCGACACTAAAAGCAACAAGGAGTAGAGACATTGGATGGGAGGCATTTAGGAAAGCTTAGAGAACAGGGGCTATTTTAGGGGTCTTCTTGAAGGATTGAAGGATCATAAAAAGCCCATGGATGAAGCATTGGACTATTACAAAAATACCACACTCTTCTCTAGAGTCAAGTAAGGCTAATTTTTTTTCACATGACACAGATGATCCATATGATGCACTACCACCTCAATTTAATTACGCATTATCAACAGTGAGAACAGTTCATAAACAAAATAATTTTATTTATTTATTCTATAACTGGAAACCTATTTTTTCGACATGGATGGTAAACCTGGAAAGAGTATCTACCCACCCATTTGAGCGAAGAACTGGTACCTTTCCAGCACCATACCATAATATTTCGGTAGGTTAAATAATTCCTTTAATTATTCGTAAACGGGAACCTGTTGTTTTTACATGGATGGTAAACCTGGTAAGAAGATCTACCCACCCTCAACACATTTGACCAAAGAACTGGTACCTTGCCAGGACCATACCATAATCTGAATACTTCAATATTATTCAATATATTCAAGAGCCACACCTAGAAAACCTCATGCAAGGGAGGACTCAGGAGCATTCCTGTTAGGATTTGAAACCGTGTCATTGTCACAAAAACTTCTTTAAGTTTCCACTAGTCTAGAGCTTGATGTACAAAGCAACATAATTTCTTGTAATCGAATTCAAAATTGTATGCATGCTTCTCTAATATTGTTAGCATGGGGGCTGTTAAATTCAATTTGTGTCTACAAGAGGGAGGCCAAACACACATACATGTGTGCCTCCAAGTTCTATCGATAAAAATATATGAGTACAATGAGCATATTATGCAAAAAGGGTGGATAGCACAAAGGCTTTTTCCATAGAAACATATAAAGGGCATGTGACGTTGGGACAAAGTACTAAAACATGCTACCTATGAGCTAGTGAATCCTGTGATTTACAAAACATCGTTGTACAGACACAATCAAATTCCACCCCTTAATGAAGACACATGCCTTCATGTAAGAGTGCAGCATGAGCTTGGCAGTGAAACATAAATCAAACTATTCCTTTGTAACTTTTCAGGCATCATGCGAAGGAGTGACATATGTCTGGTCAAGAAGCACAACTAACCTATATTACTTATAAAATACTGAAAAGGTGTGAGGGGAAACACCAAACCCCCACAAGATATGTAGACCTGAGACCACTGAGGTCCAATAGACCCCAGCCAACAAGAGCACCCTTGATGGGCCACAACAAGTCAGCAATGGCATGGGAGTGGTAGAAAAAGGTTATTTCCAATGCCTTGCAAACAACATCACACACACCAGTAGGCAAATTGAAACTGAGAAAGCCTTCTGCACTAAAGAAATTGTGTTGTGACTGGAAATAAAGAGCATCATGGCTTTTTCCCATTGCACACAGAAAATTGAAACTGATATGAAAAGCAAAATGATATAAGCTCTTCCATATCAGGACAGGATAGATAAGGTCAAATTAAAATGGTTATAAAATGCAAACCAATAGTGCATCTACCATATCAGGATTCGGGACAAAGAAAACAAGATAAAATCTTCAACAGTCTCTAGGTTGGTTAGCCTTTGCAGGAGATTATTTAGTTTTGGAACCTTCTCCCTTAATGACGTCCACATGGTTATGTTATGAAACGTTGTATTTAAATCTAACCTCCCGAGGTCTTGAGTTAAGTCTGTCAAAGTGTGTGGCTGTGTTATGATGCGAGTTAAATCTACATTTTTTATTGACGTATGAAAAATCATGGCCATGTTCAGTTTTCAAAATAGCAAGGTGTGATCAAAGATGTTCACTTACTCTCCTATGTCAGTAGTCATGATTATAGATTCCAATCAAATAGTTGATAAACTTAGTAACGATCCAATTTCAATTAAAACTACACGACCAAAATGGAGTATGTGAATGATTTTTTGTATACTTCTTCGAGATAGGGAAGCGTAATTCATTCCCTAAGGTTCTTTAAGATGGCTCTATTTCCTATTATGCTTGGTTTCTTGTGATAGTGACCAATGTGAAGCACTCAATTTCTTTGTGAAACATAGAAAAGTATGTTTAATGGAGCAGACAATTTCTTACTTTGTGAAACATAGAAAAGTACGTTTCGTGGAAAACCTTCAAAGGAAAAAAATATTTTATGTTTATTTGTTGATTCAAAACAAATTCAGGCAATTCACTCTAAGGATAAAGATAGTATGCACTATAACTTGTTATTTACTTATCATGATTCTATTTTTAACAGGAAAGGAAATTATTTAGTGTAGTTTTAAATAAATGTTCAATGTTGAAATCTGAATGTAGTCATTAGCAAATGACAGTTAAGAAAACCAATTTCTAAATGATGCCTTGCAAGATTAAGGTTTTTGCTATTGTTTTTTATATAATGAAAGATACATACTTCAGTAGGTGCAAAAGGCTTAAAATTGGAAACTTGAGTACTGAAACTTGCTAGCTAAGTTTTCCAATCTTTTATTAACCTATTTTTTTGGAGATTGATTGTGTTCTTGGAGAGTTATCTTTTTTTTAAAGGATATGTACAACTTATTCTTTTCATCTTTAGTATACGATTTAAGAAATAGACTCTGTTCTTTGGTGCGTGGCCATTACAACAAGTACTTGTTTTCACTTTCAAAGGACTAGGTATGAAAGATAAGTTTTCTTATTTGATTATGATATAATGTTTTTATTTTGTTTCAACAAAGCAATGCATGCTCCGGTTGAATGCATTGATGAAATTTTGTCCTTGCCCCATTCCTCATCCGATTTTGTGGGTTTGGACCTTCCACTGGATGATGATGATACATGGCTTTACAATGGAGAAGAGGATATGACCGCTGCCATGCTATAGAGACAAAAGGAAATAGATTCATATGAGAGAGATTGACTTAAGCAGAAGCAATCAAAGAATCCTACAGGGAATTACTCTATCTCAAGAGAGACTATGAATGATTTTAATGTGGAAGATGTAGCGAAGAATATGCAAGAATTTGTGGATAAATTTCAAGTTATGAAGGAGCTGAAGTTCGAGGAAATGGGTAGTGTTAGTTAATATGTTTCTTGCATGTGATTGGTTGTTCTATTGCTAAATATCATTCAATTTAACTAGAAACATTCATAAAGCAATAATCCTACCAACCTCTATAGTTTCAACACAATTCTTTGGGCATTTATGTCTTCTAGATAGGGCTGCCATTTATGGATAGGAGTTTTTCTTACGCAAAAATAAAAAATGTATATCATTATCAAAGCATTAGTTTACAACACATGCCCTTATGTGCATTGGTCCTTGGATGTTCTCATGAACCAAAAAAATATTGCCTAGATGTTGTAGAAGAATTGACATTTTCTAGCAGAGAAAGCTGAGCATATATTTTAGCTTGGATTCATCTCTTTGACAACTACTATAGATTGGTAATGCAAGGCCCGTGTTGGTCGATGTTTTCAACATATCATGGAACTAGCATCATTTACAATTTTTCCATGTAGGTGAAATATAAACTAATGTAACAATAGGAAGGTGTTGTAAAAAATAAAGTGATACGAAGGGAACCATTGTTAGATTTAGCTTCACAAGGTATCAAGAATTATACTTCCTTGTTATTCAGATATGATGTTTTGTCGTAGGTGAGGATTCCAGTCCCAATCGCAGCAAGAAGAAGAAGAAGAAAACACAGGGCAATGATGTTGAAGAGGAAGAAGAAGAACAAAAGGAAGAGAGAAGAGAATCCCAATGCAATTTCTAATTTCAATATCTCGGAGCCACTGAGGCAGAAGCTCAAGTCCAAGTGGTTTGAGTCACTCTGCCCCATCCAGGCAATGACCTTTGAGATGATCTTCAATGGCTCAGACATGGGTGGTCGAGCTCATACAGGCTAGGGTAAAACATTGGCATTTGTGTTTCCTATTGTGGAGTCGTTAACAAGTGGTCCAAATGCCAAAGGTAAGAATACAGCCTATGGGAGGGCCCCCAGTGTGATTGTGTTAGTTCCAACAAGGGAGCTTGTAAAACAGGTCCATGTTGACTTTGAGGTTTATGGTGGAGTTGTTGGCCTTCATTCATCCTCTATATATGGAGGTGCTCCCTATGGTCCACAGGAATATGCATTGCGTATAGGTGTGGATATCATTGTAGGTACACCTGGGCGCATTAAGGATCATATTGAAAGAGGGACGTTGAATCTGAAATCCTTTAATTTTCGTGTCTTGGATGAGGTTGATGAAATACTGAACATGGGTTTTGTAGAACATGTTGAGATCATTCTTGGAAAAGTTGAGGATGCAAGCAAGGTTCAGGTGCTTCTTTTTAGTGCAACAATGCCAGATTGGGTATAGAAGATTACATCAAGGTTCTTGAAACATGACAAAAAAACTACAGATCTTGTGGGAGATGATAAGATGAAAGCTAGTAGAGGTGTGAGACACATCGTTCTTCCTTGTTTCTATTCAGCAAGACCACAAGTTATACTAGATGTTATTCGCTGCTATAACAATGGGGGAAGTGTGATTGTTTTTACTGAGACAATTAATGAAACATTTGAACTCGCTGGATCTTTGCCAAATTCTCGTTCTTTGCATGGAGATATACAACAATCACAACCTGAAGTGATTCTTGTTAAATTATGTTCGGGAAAGTTTTCACTCCTAGTTGCGACCGATGTTGTGGCACGCGGTTTGGACATCAATGATGTACATCTTATAATTCAGTGTGAACCACCAAGAGATATGGAAGCATACATTCCTACGTAAACTACCCATGGAGACTCTAAGTACAGTATGGATTGAGACCCCTACCTTTCTCTATGTTATTCAAACGAGAATTCTTCTACAAGCCTCCATAGAGAAAGTCCTTGTAGGATTTCAAAAGCTTCTTGACTTCTTTATTCAATGGCCATCTCTACCCATCAACTCCCCCCTTTAGGTACTCTTTAGACACACCAAGGTCACTTCCTATCATCTAAACATGACTTGAGCCAAGTGAGTAGCGAGAATATCTATATGCAATACATCTATGCACGTGGTCATTTGTTGGAGAAGATTTTCGCAAAAAAATATAGAAAATAGGGAAAATTATAATTTTTTCGTAAATATTGCATTTATATTAAGGCAATGCATGTTTTTCCTCGCACTAGTGAGTCAAATTCAACAAGAAGTGCAAAACTCATTAATTACTTATGTGTCAAACTTTGACAATTAAGCAATCACAATTCAAACTAATGTCAATGAGTAATCCAAAAGACATCCCTAAGGATCATCTTCCTAATGTGATGATACATTTTTAAAGTGTATGATATCAATTGACCTATGTTCAAGTATGAATAATCCAAACAAGTCTCTTTTAATTTGGAATAAACTTTTCAGTAACATTCCTCCTTTATTTTATGAAGATAAACCTATTTTCCAATAAATAGACGCAGAATACAATTTATAACAAATTGCACTTATCAATAAAGTTTCTCCTTTGTTTGGGGAAGAAAGACCTATTATCCAACATGGATAATAGTAAATACATACACCATATACAACTTATACAAACAATTTGTAGAAAGATCCACAATTCTTTAGTTCCTTGAAATCCCACTAATAATGCCAAAAAACAACAGTTAAAAGTTTTATTACACGATCCATAATTAAAAAAAAATAAAAATTCCATGATCCAAAACATTAGAAAACATCTTAAACTTTCACCCCATTTCAAGGGCTTCAAGCCACTTCTTACCATTTTTCTAAACTTCAAGTATCACAAGGCCATTGTTGGATATTACAAAGAGGGTTAACTGTTTGAAGCCCATAAAAACACAAAAAATTGTATTTTTCTTTATGGTATAATGTTCAGTGCAACAATGAATTTGAGAAGAGGATCCTATCTCATTTGAATCCCTTTGAACTTTGTGGTACATCTGAAGAATGAACATGAAGAATAAGGAATGCTTGGTCTAGGTATGCTAACTCTTATTCCAATAGACAATTTAAGAAATCAAAATGAACATATGCAAACACACATCCATATATTTGCTTATGTAGTAACATACAATTTTAACTACTAACATTAGCCTAAAAATAAACATAAGAAAAATATGCCACTTGACTGTGCCTCCAGTTAGCCATAAGAATCACATGCAAGTTGAATTTTCCTCCAATTTCCACTAGAAATGGAGGACCTGAAAGGTCATTGGAATAACTAGAATAACTAGACCATCTTATCAAATAATTTTCTAAAAACAGTAAGACAAACAAACTATATTTTTGACAATAAGTAGCTAGAACCATGGTTCAATGCTTTGAAACTCTTTAAAGCTAACCTCTGCATAAATCAACCCCGAAGCTAGAATACAACAGTCAGATTTCATATCGTGCTTCCAATGTAATTTTCTGCGTAGGGGTTCAAAGCAGCTAGGTAGTGAGGTTGACCTGGTGCTTCAAACAAGTTTTTCCACATTGTTATCAATAAATCAGTCTATCAATGGGTCTTCCAACTTCAATATAAAAAAAATGGAGCACGGGCATGGGGGTGCACAGATTAAAATGCCAGCTGAAACCTACATTGAGCCTTCATTTTCAAGTAAAGGAAGCCTTCTATAATCCACCAGTTTCTGTTGATTTCTGCAGATCTGACATAAAAAATAATTGATAGATATTATAAAAAGGAGTTATCACTGTATATCTATATATCCAAAAGTTAAAATGTTGTTCTGCATCCAGAGGCATTAACATTCAAACCCATGGCATGCCAAGAGCACATTCAAACTCCTTAGCTCTCTCTTGCATGATACAGTTACTAACACTGAGATCTTTTACAAAATAAAGTGTGGATTCTACATGACAAAGGACATTACCTCGTTCATAGTACCCAATATTAGTTTTTTTTAAAAATTAAATGTGGATTCACCAATAGGACCTCTTTTCACTGGTGAGCTTGACAAAGCATTAAACCATCTACCATAGTTTCATTCTAACATTACCTCGTTCACAGTAGCCAATATTAGTTTGTTTTCAAAATTAAATGTGGATTCACCAACAGGACCTCCGTTCACAAGTAAGGTTGACAGAGCATTAAACCACCTACCATAGTTTCATTCTAAATGTGGTCTACCGCACCATAATGACACATCAAAGCGTTGAGGAAGGGTGCAAGTTCCAGAGGATTTTCGTGGAATTGTTACTCCTCAGACCTGGTCCCTGAGCGAAAGTATATGTGTCTCGTGGTGCATATAGGAAGCTTAGTGCATGTTAACATGTGGGTTCTACCTGACAGGGAACATTGTTTTTTCCATATAAGTCCAGCTATAATATTTCTACTTGACAAGAGACATTGCCTCATTTGAAATCTTCGCAAAGACATTACACAATTGTGTTTTTTTTTCTAAAAATAAGTGTGGGTTAACCAACGGGGGCTTGATTCACTGGTGAGATTGACTGAATACCAGGCCATATGCCCTTGTTCCATTCTCACTGTGGTCTGCCCTACAGGAATGGCATGTCAAAAAAGGCTGAGGCTGAGCTCAATCTCTGGAAGATTTTGGTGGAACAATTACTTGACCATTACCTGAACCAAGAGGAACTGGGTTTTAAGCAGTACAACCATCAAGCTCAAGGAATGATAAAATGTGGGTTCTACCTGAGAGGGAGCATTTGATTTGCCAAAATTCCACAATTTAAGGGTCAGTCTACCCTTTTATGAAAATTTTACTGTACTTCTGTAGAAGGTAGAAGTCATGCCAACCAACTGCTGAGCAATAGATGTGAACGATCATAATTAGCATTTTCCAAAACTTTAACTCCAGTTATTTTTCAAAGAATTTTGGGGCGTTGCTAACGAACGATCGGTGAGTCAAGCCATCCGCCAAGATTTCTGTTCTGGCCATGGTCTACCCCAGCCAAATGGCATGTAAAAAAGGATGAGGCTACATTTGCGCAAAAATAAGCCCATCAGACCTGTGTCGTAAGCCAAAGAGAGTCTGTATTGTGTCATAACACCGTCAACACCATAACATATTTTACAAAGCCAGGTAGTGACTATTTTCTCTGATCAGAATGAAATGAAAGAAGTCCTATAATTCCATTATTTATAATCTCTGGCACACGATAAATAGGAACTTGATCAAGATTTACCAATTCTCTGAGTGCAATAAAAGACAGTAACATTACTAAGGATAAAAGTTTTTTCAATGCGTGATAGAAAGCAATATATGATTTCTTAGATAGAAAGGCAGGCTAGTGTAAAATTTGAGCATGTATCTGCTCCTCAGCCAGGAGAGGGTTGCTAAAGCTACTGGTTCAACTGTTGCAGAAAGTATTACGAGTTTTAGTGACAATGTGCTTCCCATTTTTTGGCAATCAGCTGAGACCTGGTGAAGAAATATAATCTTTCACCTGTGGATATCATTGCAAAAGCACTAGCCAAGATTGCAGGATACACAGAATTCAAGAGAAGATCATTACTGTCCTCTCAAGAGGGTTTTGCAACCTTAATTCTTAAAACTGGAAGGATTATGCATACACCAACATATTCTTTTACCATACTAAGAATGTTTTGATGAAATTTTGTCCTTTCCCCATTCCTCATCTGATTTGTGGGTTTGGACCTTCGACCGGATGATGATGATACGCGGATTTACAATGGAGAAGAGGATATGATTGCTGCCATGCTAGAGAGACAAAAGGAAATAGATTCATATGAGAAAGATCGACTTAAGTGGAAGCAATCAAAGAATCCTACAGGGAATTACTCTACCTCAAGAGAGACTATGAATGATTTTAAATTTTAATGTGGTAGATCTAGACAAGAATATGCAGGAATTTGTGGATAAAATGTCGAGTTATGAAGGAGCTGAAGTTCCAGGAAATGGGTGAGTGCTAGTTAATGTGTTTCTTGCATGTGCTTGGTTGTTCTATTGTTAAATATCATTCAATGTAAGCAGAAACATGCATAAAGCAGTAATCCTGCCAACCTCTATAGTTTCAACACAATTCTTTGGGCACTTATGTCTTCTAGATAGGGCTGCCATTTATGGATATGAGGTTTTCTTACACAGGAATAAAAATTGTGTATCCTTATTAAAGCAGTATTATACAACACATGCCCTTGTGTGCATTGGTCCTTGGATGTTCTCATGAACTAGAAAAATATTGCCTTGATGTTGTAGAAGAATTGACATTTGCTGGCAGAGAAAGCAGAGCATATATTTTTAGCCTGGATTCATCTCTTTGACAACTGCTAGAGATTGGCAATGCAAGACCCATGTTGGTCGATCTTTTCAAAATATCATGGATTTTGCATAATTTACAATTTTCCATGTAGGTGAAATATAAACTAATGTAACAACAGGAAGGTGCTTGTCAAAAATAAGGTGATATGAAGGGAACCACAGTCAGATTTAGCTTCACAAGGTATCAAGCATTAGACTTCCTTGTTAGTCAGATATGATATTTTTCTTTTGTTTCAGTAAAGTAATGCATGCTCCAGTTGAGTGCATTGATGAAATTTTGTCATTGCCCCATTCCTCATCCAATTTTGTGGGTTTGGACCTTCCACCAGATGATGATGATATGTGGCTTTACAATGGAGAAGAGGATCTGACTGCTACCAAGCTAGAGAGACAAAAGGAAATAGATTCATATGAGAGAGATCGACTTAAGCGGAAGCAATCAAAGAATCCTACATGGAATTAATCTACCTCAAGAGAGACTATGAATGATTTTAATGTGGAAGATGTAGCCAATAATATGTAGGAATTTGTGGATAAAATGTCAAGTTATGAAGGAGCTGAAGTTCCAGGAAATGGGTGAGTGCTAGTTAATATGTTTCTTGCATGTGATTGGTTTTTCTATTGCTAAATATCATTCAATGTAAGCAGAAACATGCATAAAGAAATAATCCTTCCAACCTCTATAGTTTCAACACAGTTCTTTGGGAACTTATGTCTTCTAGACAGGGCTTCCATTTATGGATAGGAGGTTTTCTTACACAGGAATAAAAATTGTGTATCCTTATCAAAGCAGTAGTATACAAAACATGCCCTTATGTGCATTGGTCCTTGGATGTTCTCATGAACCAGAAAAATATTGCCTAGATGTTGTAGAAGAATTGACATTTTCCAGCAGAGAAAGCAGAGCATATATTTTAGCTTGGATTCATCTCTTTGACAACTGCTAGAGATTGGAAATGCAAGGCCTGTGTTGGTCGATGTTTTCAACATACCATGGATCTAGGATAATTTACAATTTTTCCATGTAGATGAAATATAAACTAATGTAACAACAGGAAGGTACTCGTCAAAAATAACTTGATACGAAGGGAACCATAGTCATATTTAGCGTCACAAGGTATCAAGCATTAGACTTCCTTGTTAGTGTTCTGGTTCAAACAGGAATAGCACTTTTGAGCATTTTGACAATGTTTGCTGAAGATAACTGGCAGCTAAGTCACTAGTAACTTGGGAAAGGAGCATACAACTGCTAGAATAGACAAACATATTTAAATGCTTGGAATTAAATATGAGTGGACTGAGAACTAAAGAGACCTGGTTAGCTTAAATAGTCTCTATATGGAAAGGAACAGAAAACAATATCCCTATTCCATAAGATAAACAGGCAAGACATTTGCAAGCACTAGCAACTACTTCTAAACCTGGCACTCAAGGAACTTCCACAGTAAGACATGCTGCTGATTCAACACAGTTAATTGAGTTTTATCTTGTGAGTAATGACTATTTGAGAGATGCGAGCAATACACATAACAAGTGCAGATCAGGGTGAGCTAGCGCATACTCTCCAAGGAAGTAGCCAATTCACCTATTAAGAATACACCCTAAAAATGTGTGCAGGATGGTCAACTTGGCCATTGTAAGTTACAACAAGCTCTAGCAAAGGGAGTGACCTTAGATAATGTGCTAAGGTGCCAACTAAGAGAGCACTCCTTCGATCTAGGTGATTCATCACTCATCATAAATGCAAACCAATTACAATCTCAAAATAGAAAAGGCAACTAAGGCTCTTTCTCCAATGACCCAACTATCTCTCCAAGAATAGGAAACAATGGTTAAGGGTGCAATAAATAAACTTAGGTTACTATAACTACCCCCATAAATGCATCAACCACAAAATAAAAAATAAAACAATTACATTTGTTAGGAAATGAAGCAACCTAGGATTGTGTGCCAAGTGGAATCCCCTTTAAAACATACCTCTTGACCATGGCAAGGAGCTGCACCCTACACAATGAGGCCAATCATATTTTATGCCATAAAATGCTTCCCTAGAACAGATCACTCCTTGTACAAAGTTCAAACAAGTCAGATGAAGGTGAACACAAGGAATAATACACTACTTGCTGGTTTTTTCTTTTTAAATCTGGACTTAACTCTTTCTTAATTTGATGAGTATCACATTGGAGAAGGGGATATACCAACTAATGAAAATGACTTCCATTTTCTATTCTAGAATAGCAATAGTCCTATGCAAAATAGGCCTCAAAACCTTGCATCAGGTCACTAGCTAAGACTGCCCATCATATAGCATAATAGCTCTAAAGGAAAATTTTCCTATCATGAATAAACCACACCATGAGGAAGTACTTATGTGCTGTTTTATATTCATAGCAGTATATATCATGCTTTGCTGTAAAATTGTATATATCATGTTTTGCTGTAAAAGGTGTTTGTTGACAGATAGTCAGGGTCACTATCATCATATTTTTCCCTAAGGCTTGAATTCCAACCATAAAATGTTTGTTCTTTGGAAATTACAAGATCCACCATGGCTGCTCTCATAAGATGGTTTAACAATATATTGGTAGAATTAATGCTACGATGCACAATTGGTGGTACAACCCCATAAAATAGTAAAATACTCAACCTCAGCCGATCAACTGGTACAGGCTAGCCAAAAAAACTTGACTTTGGACCCATTTCAGGAGTCATTCAGACCTGTAGATGCAATTAGCTGGCATGATAGGAACAAGTCTCAGAGTGCATGCTTGGCTGCTCCAACAAAGTCACTATGTCAAGCCCTACAGGAAGCCATTTTAGCATGTTCATCTTCCATATGTGATGCCATTAAAATCCTCTGAAAAATCTCAGCCTAGTCTCCACCTCCAAGTTTCACATCCTAATCACTGCACTGTTGGAGTGAATGCCCCAAAATGCAAATGCATTTTGAAGAGTAACAAGAGGGTTCCATTAACTCTTACCTTGGTCCCCAACACCATATGACACTACACCATGTCCCTATCCTTGGCCCTTGCCCCATGAAATGCTGGTTTGAAAAAGAGGGAAAACTCCATAGACATCTCCATTTTTCTATTTTTCATGATCAGTCCATTCCTCACAGCTTGAAGGCCTCCACCACCAGCTAAGTGTTCTTTTTTCTATCTAGGGTGCTCTCATGAGTCATTACTTGTTCTTGCATACTACCACCCTCTATGATATTTGTGGACAAACTCTAGTGTGCATCACTTCACTTCCTTTTTATTGCTATATATTTTCTAGTTCCTCCTTGGGAGGGTCATCAGTATCATGAGCACTAATAGCACTGCTGATGGGGAAGCCTCTTAGGCTGAGTTCCTCAAGTGTGGTATTCATTCCCTTGACTCCCACATTGTTGATTTTTTTAATCATGTTGTTTGTTTAGGTTTCTCTTTGTGATGGCCCCACCATATCATCTTGTGGTAGGGTGGTAGGATAAAGCAGGTTGGTGGCTGGTAGAAGACATATTAGGTTCATGTCAGGAAAATTCATGGCTGTAGAGTGAGTAGACAGACTGGGAAGCTTGAACTACCATTACCCACTTTTCTTATTTGATCATTGATTGAAAATGACTAAATGAACCAAGGTATACTGGTTTCATGTATCCCCACAGAGAATCTGCAGTTCAGACTCTTCATGCCTACACTCGAACACCGGAGGGATTTGTGAAAGATAGCATAGCAGAGAAATGATATCCTGACCTTGTGTTTTCTCTGGCTAAGAGGAAGAGGGCTGTGGCTGATTGGAGGTTAGTGAACACATTCATGTTAAATGATAAGAGTTTGGTTTTGTCTGTGTATGGTTTATATCTGTGTTCATATTTTTATCAATCAGACACTGTCAATATTTTGACAACGTTTTTTATTGGGTGTACTATAAATACTGTAGCCTTCTTCACTTGCATACATATTGTTTAAATCAATTCTAAATACATTATATATTTTAATAAAATTTCCATATTAAGGACAATAGATTCCTTAAAATTGAGTAAACGTGGACACCAAACTTAAACTAGCTAAACATTTCCTATATATGATTTGGTATTTTGCCTCTGCATGTCTTGAAATATGGTGTTTTTATGCTTCATTTGGTCTTCACTGTTTGTTTGATAGAGCTTTTTTGTCCAGATGTAATGAGTTTTTTATTCCTTTCTTTCCATTTTTTATTTAAAAATATATTTATTCTAATTAGTTGTGATGCTAACTACCAGATGGAGTGGTCTCAACTGCAACTACAGGGTCATCTGGTGACTCCTAGGGTTGGACATGCTGGCGCAACAATAGGTGAGAATTGGTATATTGTAGGTGGCAAAGATAATAAGAGTGGTAGGTTCAAGCCACATCTCAAACATTCGCTTGTTGATTAATAATAATGCATCTATTTTATTTACATATATTTTTTCAAGTATTCTGAATTCAATATTTTCAAGTTATTTATAATCTTCCTTGTTAGTTAGTGACTAATGTTTTTCCTCTTAGGTTCATATCAAAATCGATTCTCGAGACTCAAAATGCTGATGCTTAACAGGTATGTCTGAGACACTGGTTTTAAATATGTCTAAGCTTGTTTGGTCTGTGGTAACAACTGTGGAAGGAAGGGTACCAGTTGCTAGTGAGCTGATATCTACGTGAATTATGTGAAATTCTCATCTCGAGTCTTTTTTCAGCTAGGTGTAACATCAATTCCTAAATCATTAAAGATAAAGATATTTTCAAGGTTACTGCACATCATGAAATTCCAACAAATATGTATTATAATCAATCTCTGAGTCATATGTGAGAATTTTGAAATTTGACCTTTCTTTGAAAGCTATAAAGGAGTTTTAATGCCATTTATATGAACATCATAACTGCTTCATGTGTGACCAGAAAGTTTGTAGACACTTGTTATAAAATCCGTGTCTGTTGTTAACTTGCACATGTTATTTTTATTACTCCTGTTCCACATGTATTTACCAACAAAACCCTGATTTTGTATTTGTTTTATCCTAAGACATACATATCCCCACAATTTATGTTTCTATCTCTGTCTAAATTGTAACCGATTACTTTACATACATATCCCTACAATTCCTGTTTTTTATCTCTATCTAAATTGTAACAAATTACTTTCCTTCTCTTTGTAGCAGACATACTTTTATCTTGTAGATTGCCATAGGTTTCATACTACATGTATTTCATTTGATTCTATTAATATATTAAGCATAAGTATCCCTTATTCACCATGCCTATATTTGTTATTTTTTTCCCAAAGAAAACTTCACAGTGAAATTCAAGGGATTCTTCCCCACATTTGAGGATGACATCCCCATTAAGCTTATTGGTATACAAACTAACCAAGTGCCTAGCAACCTTGCTGATAGGTGGTTGAAAGAATCCCTTGGGCTATATATATGTGTGTGTGTGTGAAAGAAAATGCATCTTATATTCCAATAATACACGCAAAAGGAATACATGATACAATGTTGACTAATACTCTAAGTAGCAAGCGTCCTCTCATCTTCACATAGTCTGGAGTGACAAAGAGAGTTTTCAAATTGAGAACTATCTAATTTTTCTCGCACAAATAGATCTTAATGTTGATTTTTGTAGCTCAGGCAGGTACTTCTGCACATGCCTTGTGCCTAGGTGTGCAGAAGTTGCCCACAAAGTCCTTAGAACACTTACTCAAGTGCGAACAAGTTGCTAATGTAGCTTAGCCTAAGTCTAATTTAGAAAAAACACATTAATATAACACATTAATATGTTGGCTTATTGAGATAAAAGAAACTTATGAAAAGTAAAGTAATTTACTTTAGTGATTTTGTTTTAATCGTAGTCGTTGATCTCGAGGGGAGCGATATCTAATTTCGACCATTAATCATTTTGAAATTAGGGTTAGGAGTAGAGATTTAGCTCAATGTAAAGTTATAAAAGAAAGACTAGGGAGAGGAAGAAGATACACCATATAACGACACTAGCCTCATGAAGCATAAGGTGGCAATTCACTAAGAAGGAAGCAACACAGGCTAGACTAGTCGACATCACTCAACTGTTGAGAAATTTGGAGGGAAAAGGCACACAAATGACCGATAGAAGGGTAGGTGTCAGCATAGTTAGTTTGTGGATGGAGGACTGCTATCAAAGCCAACTAGACCCGTGTCAGTGCATGTATAGTAGCCACAACGCATGTGGTCGAGTAGCCTAGTTGAAGCCATAGTGATGGGCTGTCAGGCACAATCTGACCGAGAATTGGAGCAACTGCAGTTGACAATCGGGGAAGTGCATCGATCGTAGTCATAAGTAAGAAGGTGGGCTGTTGGGTTGTGCGCAGGAGCCTGCGTCAAACTTCCAGCGCCTACATCCAAAATAGTCTTGCCTTCAAAATTGTGTACGTTCTCAAATATAGTTGTTTAATAAGCATACATCCTCACGTATCACATTTGGGAAAAGATTTGTAGGGAATCTCTACAATTCCCTTGCTGCCCATGTCTTTCCTTGTACCAAATCACTAACATTCGTGCACAACCTTTACTAAATAGCATATATTTTCTCTCTTCAACATCTCATAATTATAATGAATAATTGCCTCAAGATGTTGTTTATCAATGAAATTTGCCTCATGAGAAGGCGTCTCATTCCGAGGAGCAATTTGCTCATCAACAAACCATTTTGAGGGAATTTATAAAGAGGATGATGGAATAAATTTAAGAGAGATAGCTAAAGATGTCTTCATATTTCCCCAGTTTTGTAGGTTAGGTGGGTAATGAAGCACTGATGGATCAAACCCTGCCGCCAATAGGAAAAGACAACTACATGAAGAAGGGGTGGTCAATGCATCTCGGTTGGTAGACTACCAACATCGCCTCGAAGAAGCAAGTAGTTTCAAGTGTAGTTTTCCAGTAGAGGTGGGAAGGTATGGTCGACAGTCGTTGGTGGAAGAATTATGGCCTGCAAGCAAGCCCGCACTGGACAAAAAAAAACCATAAGAATCATAAGGTGGCAACTCACGAAGAAGGAAGCAACATAGGCTAGACTAGTCGACACCACTCAATCATTGATAAATCGAGAGGGAAAAGGAAAACAAATGACTGATAGAAGGGAAACTATCAACACAATTAGTTTCTTGTTGGAGGAGTGCTATTAGAGCCAGCTAGACCTGTGTTAGTGCAGGTTTAATAGCCACGACGCATGTGGTAGAGTAGCTTAGTTGAAGCCACAAAGACGGGTTGTCAGGCACAATTCGACTGAGAATTAGAGCTAATGCAGTTGACAAGCAGGGAAGCGCATAGATCGTAGTCATAGGTAAGAAGGTGGGTTGTCGGTTCAGGTGCAGGAGCCTGCGTCAAACTTCCTATGCCTACATCTAAAATATTTTTGCCTTCAAAATGGTGCACGTTCTCAAATATAATTGTTTAATAAGCATACATCCTCACATATCACATTTGGGAAAAGAGTTGTAGGGAATCTCCACAATTCCCTCGTTTCCCATGTCTTTCCTTGTACCAAATCACTAACATTCGTGCATAACCTTTACTAAATAACAAATCTTCTCTCTCTTCAACATCTCGTAATTATAATGAACAATTACCTCAAGATGTTGTTTATCAACGAACTTTTCCTCATGAGAAGAAGTCTCATCTCTAGGAGCAATTTTCTCATGAAAAAACCATTTTGAGGGAATTTATAAAGAGGATGATAGAATAAATTTAAGAGATAGTTAGAGATGACTTCGTATTTCCCCAGTTTTGTAGGTGAGGTGGGTAATGCGGCATTGATGGATCAAGCCCTGTTGCCAATAGGAAAATACAACTGCGTGAAGAAGGGGTGGCCGACGCAGTCTGTTTGGTAGAAAAGGATCTACCAACATCACCTCGAAGAAGCACATATTTTTGAGTGTAGTTTGCCAGGAGAGGTGGGAAGGTATGTCGACAGTCGTTGGTGGAAGAACTATGGCCTGCAGGAAAGCCTGCACTTGACGAAAACAAAACCACAAGAAGCATAAGGTGGCAACTCACTAAGAAGGAAGCAAAAAACACGTGCTAGACTAGTCGACACCACTCAATCGTTGAGAAATCACGAGGGAAAAGGCACACAATTGACCGATCGAAGGGCAACTACCAGCATAGTTAGTTTGTGGATGGAGGAGTTATATTAGAGCCAACAAGATCTATGTCAGTGCAAGTTTATTAGCCACCATGCATGTGGTTGAGTAGCCTAGTTGAAGCTACAGTGACGGCCCGTCAGGCATAATCTGACCGAGAATTGGAGCAATTTCAGTTGACAAGTGGGGATGTGCATAGATCGTAGTCATAGGTAAGCAGGTGGGCTGTCGAGTCGGTTGCAGGAGCCCGCGTCAAACTTCCTGTGCCTACATCAAAAATAGTATTGCCTTCAAAATGGTGCACATTATCAACTATAGTTGTTTAATAAGCATACATCCTCACATATCACATTTGGGAAAAGATTTGTAGGGAATCTCCACAATTCCCTCGCTACCCATGTCTTTCCTTGTACCAAATCACTAACATTCATGCATAGCCTATACTAAATAGCAGATATTTTCTCTCTTTAACATCTCATAATTATAATGAACAATTTCCTCACGATGTTGTTTATCAATGAAATTTGTCTCATGATAAGGTGTCTCATCTCGAGGAGCAATTTTCTTATCAACAGACCATTTTGAGGGAATTTATAAAGAGGATGATATAATAAATTTAAGAGAGATAGTTAAATATGACTTCATATTTCCCCAATTTTGTAGGTGAAGTGGGTAATGAGGCACTGATGGATTAAATATCAAAGGAAGATTTACAAACAATTATGCACTCTTTCCAAAAGGATAAGAACCCTCAGCCACCTAGCAGGGCAATAGAATTCTTCTAGGGGTTCTATGACTTCCTTCAAAAAGACCAAGTAAGAATTGCTGACAAATTAAATTGCATAGGCAAGATTTGGGAGCTTTCAATTGAACATTTCAAGATTTAATCCTAAAAATTAGACAAGAATGAGATTATTTCAGACCCATATAACTATGTAATTACATCTACAAAATCATTGCAAAAATTATTGCATGTCGGGTCAAAATTCACTAAGTTGATTCCATGTCGTTAGAACAATTTTGCATCCTTCCTGGGAAACAAATCCATTACGGAATATGAGTAGCGCCCCAAGAAGGAATTTATAACATCAAACCCAAAACTTATAAGCAATGTTAGTGAGTTTGTCTTTCCAAGGTATATGATAGAGAAAAATGGCTTTATTTAGGGCTACTCAATTCATATAGGGTTCATTGTGCAATTGGTTAACTAGATAATGAATTTTCTTTCCTAAATATCTTTGCAATTTTAATTAATGGCTCAACCTATTCTTCTATCATGCTTATAAGAGACCATGCATAGGTATGACTAATGGCTCCTTTGCTATTTTTGACTATAGAGTAGGTGGTCTCAACAAAGTTATAACAGAGTAAAAAATAATTATAAGCTTGAAAAATATACAAATAGGAATTGCCCTAAACTTGACATATTTAATCTTTGTTGATTATGTTTTACTTTTGGGTGATAGGACCAAGGCAAATGCAATTAAGCTGAAGGACCCTACCCTTGAAGAACCAAAATTCCTACCTTAAAAACTACCAACAACTGAGGAGCTACAAGAATCAACACCATCTTTGATTTGAATCTAAACAGTCTTATTATCTCATAGTATTGCCATAATCACAATGACCAGTAGTTTCTCCTCATGGATTATTTCTCTCATTTTATCTATTAGTAAAATACACAAAATGTATCCCTACATTTGAACCTTGGGAAAAAAACATATAATTGTTATCATTTAAATTATCCATATCTCTTGGAGCCCAAAAATCCCTTTGCTTTGGATAAGATTTATCTATAACCTCAAAAGAAACTCTATTATAAGTTGAAGGACCATTATGTCCTCTTGATTCTTGACAAAGTATGATGGAATGAAATTGGTGAAAACAAGATCCAGGTTTACCATGTCAGAACCTAGGTTCATTGAGATGACAACCTTGGTTTGAAGACATCCACCATACAAACTAGGACCACCCATACTTATTGTTTCCATCTCTCTTTCATCATCAATACTAACATACCGAGGACCTATAACCCATGGAGGCCCATGGTCGTCATTGCAATGTAATTTATTAGAATACATGCCATGTCCACAAGTTTTTATATTTAATATCTACATCCAATGTGGCCATTTCTTATTATGATATTTACCACATCCAAAAATGGCATCATTCACATAATTTTGAATAAGTCTACAAATTAGGTCAACATAGTTTTTTTCACATTTACAACTTCCCTCATATCTGTTGGTTCCTAAAGCTCGAGCACTTTCATAACAAAACTAAGAAAATTCAAACAACAAAAATGGTCCACTCTTTCATTTTCTAATATTATAATGAAGTTTTATTGGAGGCACTGTTGGTTTGTTTGTTTTGGTTAGAAAAGGGTTTGTTCTTGGTTTTATGTGCCTTTCAATTTATCATATGTAACATGTTGAGAAATGAGAAAGAATAATGTGTGACATTTACCTTGCAGAAATTGATGCTGAATAAAAGGATACATAGTTTAACCAAGCTACAATTCGCTTTGGTAAAGAAGAAGGAACATCTTTAAAAGCTTCCTAAGAATACACCATATACAAAGTTTGAACATAAGTAATATATGCATTTTTATTTTGCAAATATGTTATTTTTTCTACCCAATATATCACAACAAGAAAAATATTGATATTGTAGAAATTGTTTGAGGACCTCATTGAGGTAGATTTTTCTGATGTCCTACCTGATTGATACCTTCTCATATGTCAGGAATGATTTAAATATGAATTAATATGTTCATGAAAAAAATTAGATTCAAATTTTATAGATATAAAAGATAAACACGAATGCCAATGTCTTCGTTTGATTGTTACTTGACTTGTTGTGGGTATGTTACAGGAACTGTGATTGGAAAAAGGATGGGGAGACAATGCATAACACGTCTTGGATATGATTCATTTGCTGTTAGAGATCCTTTAGGAACCTGCGCCATCGACTTTGAAAATGTTTCTAGTAGGAATTCCTATGGTTTTTAATGTTGTAATTATTTCACCTCAGGGTTATTTTGGGCAAGCAAATTTTTTAGGAATGCCAGACACGACATCAGTGGACAGGTAAACAATTTTTTTATAATTTCAATTTCCATTCCATGATATCCTCTCTTTATTGTTTGATTGTATTTTGGATGTTTCTTTTGATTTTGTTTTTTCGTTTAACTATGAAATTGAAAATACTTGGTATCATGTCTATTTAAACAACCAAAGCTTGAAGATGAAATTAGTATTACGCGATATTTATTGGAATCCTTATAACTATTTTGTGTTAAAATATTTTCATGAATATCAAAAAAGTTTACTTTCATGTTGTTATTTGAGCACATGTTGTTTATATAATTGACCAAGTTCATGCATTAGAAAATGAAATGTTTTTGCGAATAAAACAAAGAGGATTAAATATCACACCTCATATTATTTGTTTTCACAAGTTATCTACAGCTTGAGCTTTTTAGCATATAACTTAGTTGACATGATTGTTCCTAAGCTTTCCTTGAAGGTTGAATACTAAGTTCTAAGATGTTATTTTCTATATATGGTGACATTTTATTTGCTTTGTTTATACAGGTCATCTGGCCATATTTTAGTGGCCACTATCGCCCAACTAAAGAAAATTTGTTCGAGTTTATTCCTTGTATGGGGAAAAATGGCTTTAACATTGCTGATGTTGAGGTATATGTCGTATAAACTATTTATAGTCAAATTTACTTTATATTCTAGTGTTCATTGTCGTTCATGTCTTACACTCTGCATTGTATTTTTTGTTTCAGAAAATGAACTTAGTATTGATGGTAGGAAGCATAAATTGAAGAAAGAGGAGAGCAATAACATTGGAGCGACAAATGCAAAAAAAAGAGATAAGAGAACTGGTGTGGTGATACCCTTAGAGCCAATATCCTGCATAAGACACACATATAGATACTGATGGTCAAGTCTTTAGAGTTGGTGAATTCACCTGCAATGCCTTGGCAACACAATGATAATGTTTTGAAGTGATGAAACATCATTTCATGTGTAAATTGTAGTCCAGCCAATATTAAGTTAGAAACTCATTGTAATACTTTAACATTTAATATAATATAATTTATGTTGTTGAAATTATTTATAATTTCACTTATTGTTTAGTATTGTAATTAACATATGCAACTTTATGTTTTCATATTAGATGAACGTGCACATTGTATGACATTTTTTAAACCATACAAATTAATTTATGTTGATTAATAATGAACACATAAAATCAATTTAAAACTACTAAATTAGTAGTTTATATTGATTAATGATGAACACAAATAAATAAATATACGACTAAATTATTCATTTATAATGATTAGTAATGAAAGTAAATGAAATGAATATAAACTACTAAATCAGTTGTTTATATAATGAATATGAAACTACCAAAAAAAGATAAATGATTACTGCAAATGATAAATTTGTGATTACAAATAATGACTAAATTTTGCATATATATGGCTATTAGTAGCTAGTTTACAGTATCTTATAACACGACCAAAAATTTAGTCATATTTCTTTGGTCATTAATTAGTTTCAAACAATGACTAAAATTTGCATATATATGACTATTAGTAGCTAATTTACAGTATCTTATAACACGACCAACATTTTGGTCATTAATCGGTTTTTTCAGATGATTATATAGTAATATAATTTGTTTTATATTTGGTCATTAATTGTCACAATTAATGACCAAATCAATGATTAAATCAATGACCAAATCAATGACCAAATCAATGACCAAATCAATGACTAAATTAATGACCAAATGAGTGACTAAATTAATGACCAAATATACTACTAGACAATAAAATTGAGATAACCAATGAATGACTAAGCTAAAAATGACTAAAAGTTGGTCGCGTTATAAGATACTGTAAATTAGCTACTATTGGTCACCGACCGAAAAATAGTTGTTTATATGCAAATTTTAGTCATTTTTTTAGTAATTAATTAGCTACTTTCTACTAGTAGAGGTTCTACTTAGACTAGGTATTTAATCTAAAATCTACCAACATCCATGCACCCCATCTAGTTCTTAGGACTTGCTTCTCATATAGGTTAGTCTGTCATAGTAAGCAGCGTGTGTCCATCTAGTTTCTTGGCACTAATTTTCACTAAGCAATAATTGTGACTCCATAAGGCACTGGTCTCATACTTAAAAACTAATCTAATCATTAATCTTGCTATATTTAACCATGTAGTTAGGCCACTCATTCGTGTCTCCCAAACAAGTTGGTTCCCAACCTGTTTTCCTTCACCTCATTCCATAGGGACTACCCCTCATAGCCTGTTGTTGGGAGACAGATAGAACGGAGTTGGTGGGGATAAGAGTGACAACCCCTACCCTGAGTCATTGTTGCGGTTCCTGTACAATCGGGACGACAACATGCATCATATCATTATACATGTTTACATCATTATTCAGCAACATATGCAGTTATGTAGAAAGAAAAATATCATCATCAATGCAATGGAACATAAAGGAAAAATAGAAGAAAAGCATTCACACATAGAGACACTAGGAATGGTCAGAGACCAGGGCAAAACCCACTATGGGGAAAACTGTTAAATTTAGATAACCACGGTGTTCTATGCTTGATGCAATTTTACTTCAATCTTTCTTAGGCCTGATACAAAATAGCAATCACATAAACATAAGAGTAAAATGCTGATAGAACACAATAATAGATCAGAGAAGACAAGACAATAATATAGATCAGATTTACAATTCCTTTTGTCCAGCAAAAATATGAGCTATTGTGCGTTACAACAGTCAACAGGATGCTTCAGCCAGCAAAGCCTTTCTAGATCAGCCAACCTTCCAAGTGTCACACCCACAGCCCTCAAAGACAGCTCATCACAAGTCAACGTTGGTCAACCAAAAGTCAACGCAGAAAAGTCAACATATGACAACAACAGAAAGTCAACATTGCAAATTAGGGCTTCGGTAGAATAGCTTTGTTTTCCTCGATTTTAGTGCCTGACAGTATGGCCTCTCAAAATCAAAATTTTTGCAGAGTTTTGATGTCAAACGACCAAGGGTTGACCACGGTCAACGCTTCTGCAATTCAGCCCTAAATAGATCCGCAGAAAACAACTTCGCACGTGTGAAGGGAAGAGGCCTCCAAAGGCTAACGAACCAATCATATCACAATGAGAGATGTGTGATGAGTTGATGAGCAAATGACCTCCAAGTCTCTCCAATTTATATCCATCAGTGAGGGTGTGTGACACATCTATTAGGCATGTGAGCCTACATTACAAATCTGGCCAACCTTGCACATGTGTGGAAAATAAATTCAAAATATAAGTTCTACTAATCCAAACAAGATGATCTTTAGATCAATCTTGCACCTCTCTGAAAGAGGAATCCAACAAAAATATGACCATCATCATATGAGCAGTGCAACATGGAGTTTGGACCAAGTTTCCCAAAATTAACACTCCCTCTCAACTAGGGAGAACTCCATCTGTCCACAAGTTCCATCCATCAGTACCATCATGTACTTTCACCAAAAATCGTGCACCATCCTGTCGTAACTTGTTTTGGTGGCTCTTGTTCTTAGATAGAACAAAAAGGTGAGTCACAAAGACATCACACTCCGCTGACCCGAAGTCAGCTTAGAGGTTAAAACCTCTCCTGGACTCAAAAGAGTCTCATACTAACCCAAAGTTAGCTTACTGACCCGAAGTCAGTTTAGAGGATAAAACCTCAATAGACTCATAAAGAGTCACATACTAAACCGAAGTTAGTTTACTGACTCGAAGTTAGTTTATTAACCCAAAGTCAGTTTAGAGGTAAGAACCTCATCAAACTGGATCCCAGATCAAGGTGTTGGACATGTGTCATCCTAAACATAGAGAGTACGACAATCTTCGACGCGTCCATCGGTCTTGCTATTGGTCTCTATCCACATTTCCCTCCTCATTGGCCAAATGAGAGGTACTTCCCATGAGTCCGAAACTCTATGGGTAGGATGCTTGTGGGGCATAGATCAAAGATAGGTGAACCAGCTCAATATCATAATGGTGGGGCAGAAGCACAACAAGGTTCGGAAAACCTAGCCCCATATGTGCTTATAGCTATAAGAAGCTATCCCCAAGCCCCCTGGAGCTCCGAGAGATCATAGTCCAACTCAAGCAGGACCCTCAGAATAGGGTCTTTCCATGATTCCAAGCTTCTCATGGAAGGTTAGGAACTTGACCTTCCCCAGGGGCTTTGTGAGAATATCCGCAACCTTCTCATCAGTTCCTATATGATCGAGCCTTACGGTGCCTCGTTGTACCATATCTCAGATAAATTGGTACCTAATATCAATATGCTTGGATCGATCATGGAAAATGAGATTCTCAGAAAGACGAATCCCACTCTGTTTATGGCAAAGGCTAATAGTGGTATCTAGCACATGCCCAAACAACTCACTGAAGAGCTTTCGCAACCAAACAGCTTCACAACAGGCCATACTCACTGCAATGTATTCAGCCTCAGCGGTGCTCAAAGCCACCGACTTCTGCTTCTTGCTCATCCAAGATATCGAAGCATAACCCAAGGTGAAGCAACATCCAGATGTGCTCTTGCGATCCACCACACTGCCAGCCCAATCAACATCAGTATATCCATGGAATCTCAAACTCCCAGAAGTGTATCTCATCCCATGGTTGATTGTGCCCCAAAGATATCTCAATAGATTATTGGAACCAATCCAGTGAATGTGATGAGGATCAACCATATGTTGACTCAAAGTGTTCACTACAAAACATACGTTTGGACGAGAGTTCACTACGAACATCAGGGCCCCCACAAGTTGTCGATACTCGGTAGGATTTGCTAGCACGGGCCCAACAACATTTCCACACAACTTCTTAAAATTAAGTTCCATCGGTGTCAACACATACTTACAGTCCACCATACCAAATATCCCCAACAGTTTCACGACATATTTTCCTTAAGAAAAGAAAATCTCGCCCAGCCTCTGCCAGACCTCCAAGCCTAGGAAGTAATGCATCAATCCTAGGTCTTTCATCTCAAACTCAGAAGCTAGCTCCCTCTTACATTGATGAATGAGAGGGTCAACACATGTCAGGAAGAGATCATCCACATAGAGAACCAGAATGAGATACCTTTCTCTATCAACCTTAAAATAAATGTTTGGATCAGCATTACTTCGAGTGAAGCCCAGCTTCATCAAGTAGCTATCTATCCTCTCATACCAAGCCCTTGGGGCTTGCTTCAACCCATAGAGGGCTTTCTTCAACTTGCATACATGGGTGTCTCTATCTTGGACTTCGAACCCAGAGGTTGCTCCACATACACCTCTTCCTTTATAGAACCATGCAGAAAAGCGGTCTTCACATCCACCTGATGGAGATTCCATTTTTGCGTTGCAGCAAGGGAAATAATAGATCAGATGGTGGTATAGCGGGCCACAAGTACAAATATATCATCATAATATATGCCTTCCTTTTGAGAGAAGCCTCGGGTAACAAATCTTGCCTTGTACTTTTCAGCACTTCCTTCAGATCCATGCTTGATCTTATAGAGCCAGTTCGAGGTGACAAAATATTTGCCCTCCGGTCTTGGGACCACTTCCCAGACACAACAGATTTTCCCTCTGGTCTTTGGACCACTTCCCAGACATAATTTTTCATAACGGACTCATATTCTTCGTGTATAGCATCATTCCAAACTTGATGCTTACGACTTCTTCAAATGATCCAGGCTAACATTGTACAATTGTACTCACAGCTACTAGATACCCTTGGTATCTCTTCGACTTCTTGCTTTCATGGAATGTCCCCCTTCGGGTAATATGTCTCTCGGCATCTACGAGAGTATCTCGGAGCCATGAGGGTATTCTATTATTTGAAGGAGGTGGATCAATAGGATCCATAGGTCCTTCAACATCGGGCATCAGGTCATCCTTCGGCTCTTCCTGCTTCCCTGCTTCTTCATTTTCTTTGTCTTCCTTGGAGCTAGGAAGATTTCTCACTTTCTTGAGGGCAACATCTTCATTGAAGGTGACATCGTGGCATATCTCCACTTCTATTTGACCAGGCACATAGATTCTATATGCCTTCGAAGTTTCATTGTAGCCCACAAACATTCCCTTCTTTCCAGAAGCATCCAACGTGCTTCTCTTTTCTTTAGGCACGTGAAAAAAATAAGACAACCAAAAATGATAAAATGAGAAACATCAGGTTGCTTACTAGAGAAGACCTCTTCGGGAGTTTTGGAGTCCAGAGCGGAATGCGGGCATCTATTTTGAACATACACAGCAGTGTTCCCAGCTTCTCCCCATAGAAACTTCGGAAGACCTTGGTCACATAGCATGGTGCAGGAAACTTCCACAATGGTATTGTTCTTTCTTTAAGCAACACCATTTTGCTTAGGAGTGTACGCAGTTGTGGTCTCCCTCTTAATTCCAGCTTCTTTACAAAATTCATTAAACTCATTTGACTCATACTCGGTCCCATTGCCGATTCTCAAAACTTTGATTTTCTTCTCGGTTTGATTTTCCACCAAGGCCTTGAAGGTACAAAACCATTTGAATGCTTCGTCCTTCTTCTTCAAAAAATATATCCAGGTCTTGCAGGAGAAGTCATCTGTAAAATTCATGTAATAGGAACATCCTCCAAGGATGTCACGGGCAGCATACCAGAGAAATCAGAATGTATCAACTGCAAGATATTAGTTGTCTTTGTGACACTAGAGGGGAATGGTCCCCTTGTATGCTTCCCTTCGGCACAACCCTGACAAATACCTTCATGATCATCTCTAAATTCAGGCATCCCTGTCGCCACCTTGCTTGCTTCGGGAAGGGCTTTGTAATGAAGGTGTGCAAACCTCTGGTGCCATAACTCTGTTTGACGAGTTGTATCACATGACATGGCCCCCAATGGACTTCCTCCAACCTGGTAGAGTGTATCAACTCTAAAACCAATAGAAAGAGCTTCCTTGAAGTTCTTCTTCTCGGTACTTACCTTTCCATCAACGAATGCCACCTTGAACTCTTTGTCTTCCATTGTCGAAATGGACACAAGGTTCTTCTTTAAATCAGGTACATACAACACATCTTGTAAGCGGGGGACTTGACCTTGAGATAGATGGAGGGTCACAGTCCTTGTCCCTTTCATGGGATAGGTGGCATTATCTCCAAGGATAATTTCCAGATTAGTACCCTTCTCAATCAAATGAGAGAGGGCTTCTTTATAACCAGTGAGGTGCCTTGAAGCACCACTATCAATCAACCAGACATCCAGGGTGTCGGGAGGAGATGCAGTAGAGAGGGAAGATACAAGAATAAATTCATTTCTCTTATTATCAACAACATTAGACTCATTGTCCCCGGATGTGGGTGACAGAACTGACACTCATACAACACGGAGGACAAAGATCTTCTGTGCAGAGCCTCACCTGTTGCGGATCCTCAAAATGTTAGCCATCCGCACGAGACAAACATAATAAGGTATGATGATGAGATGCTGGGGACAAAGTCACCCTGTCTAGGGTACCCTTCCATATCTATCACCATAAATTATTATCATTATTGATTCGTATAACAACCATCCCCCTTCCCTCGAGCCTGCTTAGGCGATCGGTCATGGCACGTAGCTGCGTGCGAGGCATACTCATTGCCATCCTCCTTGCATGTGTCCAAGCCCCTTTAAAAGCATGAGCTCTCAACCCCAAGCAACCCACAGTATTTTCCCTCTGCCTTTCATTATTTTAACTCTACTTTGGCACTTCCCTGATTCCAGAAGGTCGCGCAGCCCTACTCTCAGCGCTATGCTGCGCAGTCCCCTATGGGCTGTGACATCCCAATCTGCACACCTCTTCCCTAGCCCTTTTGATCCCCCGATCCTGGGTGTTGTTTGTCCCCCTGATTCATATCCCTCCCTTGATATCTCCCCCTTGCCTCATTGTGCAATGGCCCCCAGATTACGCTAGAGAACCATCTGAGGCGGATAGAGAGGTGCTCTCCCAGGCCATTATCACCGTGGAGAGGACAATCGACTGTAGTCGATGGAAGGCTCCTCCTCCGGCATTTTTACGCGACAAAGCCCTGACCCCGAGCAGGAGGATGATGCCCATGTGCAAGCTGCGCAGAGAGGTAGGCGTGGCCCGTGGAAGTCCATCATAGCGCACCATACGCACCCCTAGCCCTACAAGACTGACCCGCTGCTGGTTCAGGAGAAGGAAGACGATGAATCAGATGTCTGGATGAAGGACTCCGATGGCAACTGGACACGTGTCCCTGACGGAGAATATTTGGAGTCCCCCGTCCTCTGCGCACTGGTCCCCAAACCCAAGTGTTCAATGGCAGATTCGGAGGAAGCAGTTGTGCAGGCACCTGCTTGCCCCATTGAGGAGGAGGTCCTCAAAAGCGATGATGAAGATGAACATTGAGGCATGCGCAGCTGCACAGCTCTTCCATGTTTTTTTTCACGCCTGTCACCATCAGTGTTTTTTTGCTTCTGCATATTTTGTGCTACCTAGATACGTTAGCGCTACTGCACATATTGTAACTTTTTGTCTTAAGTTTTGTCCGGGCTGGTTTCCTCCTATGAGGCAGCCCCGAAACCGAGTAACTAAGGCGAGGATTGGTTAAGCGCAGCTTGCCAACCTCGCTTGTAGCATATGTAACACTTTGTTTCTCGAATTAATAGAATAGCCTAACTTACCAAAAAAAACCATTAGACTCATCGTACCTAGAATTTCTCGACCTCTTGAAAGGCTGCCCATTTCCACTACGACCAGTAAGAGGGAGCCTTCCTTTTTCCTTTGAATCTGTTGTTCCTTTGATTGTCATTCCCTCTCGACTTTTTGTTGTCATCATCCTTGGGAGAGTCCCTTCTATTAGGGCACTCTCTTGCATAGTGACCAGTCTTGTTACAAGTGTAACATCTTCCATTCCCTCCTTTGGGCCCTGCTCTTCCATGGTTTTGATTTCTCGGGCCACCATTGTTTTTCTTCTTAGCATGAGCGGCGAAGGCAGTAGGGTCACTTCCATTTCCATTTGAGGGATAATCTCTCTCCACGATTCTTGTTTCCTCTTGAGTGCATCTCGTCAATATTTCATAAAAATCAGAAATCACATTATTATTAAGAATAGTGGTATTGAATACATACCAATCACGAGGGAGACCTCCAAGTGCAATAAGAACCATCTCTCGATCATATATTGCTTCCCCAATAGCTAGGAGGTTATTCCTAATTTCAGCGAGCCTCATAAAATAGGATTGAATAGATTCATCCTTGCCCTTCTTGATATTCTTCAATTGATTCTTGAAGAAAAGGATTTGATTAGCATTGTTAGCCCTGAACATGCTCACCAGCTTATCATACATCTCTTTAGATGTGTTCAGTTCAGAAATGTAAGCAACCAAGTGCTTATGAATAGAATCCTGGATAATCATCTTTGCTTTGATTTCCCCCTTTCTATATGATACATGAGCATTATTCAAGGTTTATAAGACCTAGGAGTCTTAGATAAATGTCTTTTCGGATTAATCACATCATTAGGATTTGGTCTTATCACACATTTACTAAAGGGAGTGGGTTCCCTTAATTATTTTGTTTATTTTCCTAAGTTTAGTTTGAGTTCTAAAGAGATTTAAATGTAATTTGATTAATGAAGAATATCTCAGGAGTTGTAGATACTAGAGTCTTATCTCAGGAGTTGTAGATACTAGAGATCTTAGGGATGAGTGAGTAATCCTAGTAAGGGTGAGAGATTTGGTATAATCTGCTCATAAAGGCAGAATTTAGATATAGGACTGTTTGTTGAGATCCTCAAGGGATCATTAAGAGATTTTAGGAACTAGTTGAGGGATCTATGGAAAAGATCATGGATCTAAAATGATCAGTAATTATGTGATTGTTCATATACATGGAAGCTGGATATGAATTAGAGCGTAGGTGTGAGAGGTGTGAGAGAGATTAGAGATGTAGAGAAAGACTGTCATAGTGTTATGATGTAATACATTCTCATAAAATGGTTGAGTGAGATTTATGTAAATAATAGAAAGCTTATTTATGTGGAATTAATATATATGTTTAAACGCATTGTTTCTGTGGTAGCTATTTGATATTTAAATTTTAAGGATTACTTTTAGCAAACGCAAGTGTGAGTAAGCTCATAGTCGAGAGGATTACAGAGGATCTTAAACATTTAAGGCCGAAGGGTATCAAAGTTCCACTATTGGAAACTATGACATTCGATGTAGCTGAGTATACATCTGTAGCAGTAGAAGAAAAGCGCCACTGTGACTGATTTAATGCGCATCTCTCACATGCGATTGCCTTGAGATAATGTTGCAGAGATTTAGCAGGGGTTTGGTGAAATTTGTTCCAAGATTTGAAGATCAGACAAAATTTGGGAATCGAGAAAACATTGTGTGAGATAAGGAGTTTGCATTTAGATTTGTTGAGAGCATTAAAATTTGAAGTGTATGTTGGATCCTTGTTGAAGTTCGAAGGAGATTTGTTCCTTATAATACTGCATGAAAATCGAATGGTGAATACGAAACCAAAGCTGAAGAGAGCAATTGGGAATTCAACCTTGGGGTCATGTGTGCATACTTTGAGAAAGCTACCCTTTCGCTGAAGGCACTATGCATTCACTGTGCACACACCGGAGACGCTACCTTTATCGATGGAGGCATCTAAATAAAGAATGGTTGCATTTTTGGAAAGACCTTAGCTTGAATGTTAATGATCTACACTCAATTTCCTTTACCAACAGTCAGTTTTAAACAGGAATTAAAAGAAGTGCCTAAAAATAGCTCTCTGCCCTCATTTCATCCCTCACGCTACCTTAACAGACTAGTTTTGGGAAATGCATCTTTTGAGTAATTGGTTGGACGTTTTGTGATGCAAAATGACTTTAGAGGCATAGAAGACACCCTCATCAACCTCCAACAGCTTTCAGAGGAAAAATTGACCAAAGCATCACCATCAAATCACCTCAAGAAGCCCACGCTACACAAACGTAGTTTACAAGCTACGTTTTCACCAACAGTAATTCTATCGCTACGTTTTCACCTAGGACCGAGCAGTATTGACCTGGGAATGTTTTCTAGTTTACTGTTGTGGTTTGCTGAGGAGATAGGTGGTCTAAATACATAGGAAGACTCAATGTTTAGAGAGATTATATTTTTTTATATGCAAAAATGGGGTGAAGGCAGCAGTATTATAGTGGATTGATGTAGTATTGCATCACTATACTTCGTCTTTGTGGCAGCAGCTGCATTTGATGGAGGCTCTTGAATCTTCCCCTGTACATAGTACATGACATCTTGATTTTCTAATACCAAATCCAAGGACATATTCCATGCATGATAATTATACCTATCAGTTAATTTATCATCAACCTTGAAACCCTTGTAGGTTGAGGTGGCCATCTGTCCTTGATAGGATTTCTTCTTCGGTGATTGCTTCTTACACTAGCTTGGAATTTCTCTTCACCTCAGCTCTGATACCATGTTAAATTTAGATAACCATGGTTTTCTATGCTTGATGCAATTTTACTTCAATCTTTCTTAGGCCCGATACAAAATATCAATCACATAAACATGAGAGTAAAATGCTGATAGAACACAATAACAGATTAATAGAAGACAAGCCAATAATATAGACCAGATTTACAATTCCTTTTGTCCAACAAAGATATGAGATATTGTGCGTTACGACAGTTAACATGATGCTTCAGCCAGTAAATCCTTTCTAGATCAGCCAACCTTCCAAGTGTCACACCCACAACCCTCAAAAACAGCTCATCACAAGTCAACGCTGGTCAACCAAAAGTCAACGCAGAAAAGTCAACATAGGACAACAATAGAAAGTCATCACTGCAGATTAGGACTTTGTTCAAACAGCTATGTTTTCCTCGATTTTAGTGCCCAACAGTACGACCTCTCAAAATCATATTTTTGGCAAAGTTTTGAGGTCAAACCACCAAGGGTTGACCACGGTCAACGCTGGTCAACACTTCTGCAATTCAACCCTAAATAGATCCGCAGAAAACAACTCCTTCAGCTCCGAACGTGTAAAGGGAAGAGGCCGCGAAAGGCTAACGAACCAATCAGATCACAATGAGAGATGTGTGATGAGTTGATGAGAAAATGACCTCCAAGTCTCTCCAATTTATATCCATCAGTGATGGTGTGTGACACATCTATTAGGCATGTGAGCCTACATTACAAATTTGGCCGACGTTGCACATGCGTGGAAAATAAATTCAAAATATATGTTATACTTATCCAAACAAGATGATCTTTAGATCAATATTGCACCTCTCCGAAAGAGGAATCCAACCAAAATATGACCATCATCATATGAGTAGTGCAACATGGAGCTTGGACCTAGTTGCCCAAAATTAACAAAAACCCTTTCAAATTCTTCATGTTATAGATTGTTATTGAATGATTCAGCAAAGAGAGAGCACAATGATCCATATCAACCATAAACCTATCCAACAAAAATGAACTAAACAATATCGATGAGATGAACCCAACCATGCCAATAATCAAAACCCTGATTCAGGAGCCTATAATCAACTGTCACTGTCTACAGTCAACTACCAAACTCTACGCTCAACTGAAAAATCAAACTTTAGATTCCAGTCGCATGGAGGAAGAGACATGTGTGCGACTAAGAGCTTCCAATCGTTACCTTGAGCCTGCAATCTTGCGACTACAGTAAAAAATTTCCTTTGACAAGCCTACAACTGTGACCCAAAACCTTAGAAACACATGCAGGCTTTGGACCCTGCAATATTAGGTCTGTGCCAACCAATTTTCGTGAACTTGCCTCAAACTTGTGCGAGCCAAAACAAGGAAGAGAATAGAATAATGTTTCAAGATGATGTCCAAATGAGGTTGAGGTCACTTGTATTTATAGCCTTCAAGGGTGACCAATTTGCTTTAGGGTCAACCTGATCAAATATGCACATGTGGGATTTTAATTCAAACATACACTTTCCCTTGTCCAAATTGAGTGCTTCAATAGTCAAAATTGGTCCTCTCAAAAAGAGGAATCTAGTCCCATGGTTGGAATTTGTCACTGAGCTGCCAAATTAACACTCTCTCAGCTAGGGAGAAATTCCAACTGCAGTATGTAATCATCGCAAATATCCTGTCATCAAATCATATCCAATCTCAAGTATCTCATCATCAAATGTCATCATTGCTCATCTATTGCTTATTCCTGCTTATCTCTTGATTGTCCCGACGCATATGCTGAACATTATCGAATCTAAAAGAAGAAGAATTTAATGTTGGAAAGGAGCTCATTCTACAACCCTATATTCATCGAGGAGCCACTGCTACCACCCTGAATCACTACCAACAAGGAGCACAATGCTACTACCCAAGAAACATCAGCAGGGAGCCAATTCTACGACCCGCATCAACATAGGAGAGCCTAGTTCAATCTGAAACAATGTCAGGGGGCACATCTCAACCTGAAACCACGTCGTGGAGCTAAGTCTCAACCCGGAACTGAGTAGGGGAGCAAATATCAACTCAAAAATCACACCGGGGAGCACATCTCAACCCGGAATCTCATGGGGGAGCTAAACATCTACAACCCCATATCGAGAAATAGGTGATATAGGGGAGCACATCTCAACCCATCCTATTGCCCACTGATCTTCCCAACAATGACCCTCAAGAATCATGTGGTAGAACACCTGCATCATAATCAACTTTGGTTGTACACTCTCAAGAGTCTCAACCTATTGGCCAGACAGGGAGCGGTATTCCCAACAAGCCCAGCTTGTGGATATGATGCCAATTGGGGTATACTCTGCAAAGACCAAGAGAGGGGAGCAACATATCCAACCCTATCGGTAACAGATAGGGGAGAAACATCTACAACCCTATTGTCTAGAGATCCCTTAACCCCAAGAGCCTTCCATCTCAATTTATCACCCTGGGGCTCAGACAAAGGGGAAGAGTTGGCTCAGTGTTCTCGATCAATCCTGCTCTCTTTAGATCAAAAACATATCATCGTGCTCATATCTGGTATCGGCTTTAACAACTCACTAAAGAGTTCAATCATCATGTCTCAATAGTAGCAATCTCCTGTTCATACAAGACATCAAATCAATGTTATATTAGAACAAATATATATCACAAAAAGGATACCCTATTGATCTTCCCTCCCATAGAGGTGCCAACCACAAGCCTAAGCTTGTCTCGTACAACAACATTGTCTCAATATATGAAGGTATCTCAGTCCCAGCTATATACGAGATTCTCTTCCAATCGAATCCCACTCAATACTAACACAATGTATTCCCGTCATATCCAGAACTTGCTCAAACAACTCTCTAAAGAGCTTATTCAACCTGCCTCACAGTTAGCCATGCTAGCAATATCGTACTCGACCTCGGTCGTGCTTACAGCTACGGACTTCTCATCCAAAAATATCATGGCAGATCTCATACTAACACAGCACCCAGATGCACTTATCTTATCAATAAAAACATCAATACATCCATGGGATCACATATAATAGGAAGAATATCTCAGACCAAAAATCGATCTTCCCATGCAAATATCTTGAAGGGTGTTTGGCGGAAAATTAGTGTGTATGAAGAGGCTCAATCATGAATTGACTCAGATACTATGCAAAACAAATATATATATATATATACACACACAGACGGGTGTTCTCATGGAACATCAATGCTTCAATCAACTATAGGTTACCAAGTCAGATTCAACTATATTTCTTCATAACTTCTTGAAATTCAATCGGAGTGTCCAAGGATTTGCATTTCCACTTTCCACAAACTCATCAATAGCTTCACGACATAGCTTTTATTTTCCAAACTTCAAAAAGTAATTCATCATGCCATGATTCTAGTATTTGTCCGTATAATACTAGTGTAGCTTTCTTATTATTATTGTTAGTGTAGCCCCCTTATTGTTATTGTTGTGCCCATGTAGCCCCCATATTGTTACTATTGTGCCCAATAGAAGCCCACTATTGTTATTATTGTGCCCTTACATTATTATTTTTATGTAGACACTAATTATATTGTGACCCCTTAGACTCCTATATATACCAAGGAGGTCTTGCCATTTGTGTCATCCAAGAATTGTTCATTTATGTGATGTAAAGGAGTTTCCCCCTCGAAGAGACTAATTTTCAAGTCGTTGATCTATTTTTTCTTCTATTTTGTGATCTGGTTGCAAGAAAGGATGAGGATGTGGAAGCATTGCTCTAATACCAAATGTTATGCAACTAGATCACAAAAAGAAAAGATCAATGACTTGAAAAATAGTCTCTTCAAGGAGGCAACCTCCTTTACATCACATAAATGAACAATTTTTGGATGATACAAATGACAAGACCTCCTTGGTATATATAGGAGTCTAATGGGTCACAATATAATTAGAGCCTACATAATAATACTAATGTAAGGGCACAAAAATAAAAATAGTGGACCTCTATGGGGCACAACAATAACAATAAGGGGGCTACACTCACAATAACAATAAGGAGGCTACACTAGCATTTATGGCACTTTATGGATGTCATCCACCATCCATTACATCATATTTAAGAGAAAATTCTATGGTTCAAGCAGTGGAATATCACATTGGGCATCAACAAGTTCTTCAACTCTTAAAGGATAACCTCACTCTAGTGCAGATTCCAAAATCGAATGAAACAATGGGCAGATCAACATCGCAGTGAAAGAAATTTTGACGTAGGCAACTAGGTATTTTTACAGCTACAACCATACAAACAAATGTCCCTGAAGCAAGCTAAGAAGGATAATAAATTATCACCCAAGTACTATAGTCCTTACAAGGTGTTGCAAAAGATTGGTGCTATAGCATACAAATAGGAGATGCTTGCATCTTCCCGAGTACACTAAGTTTTCCATGTTTCAAGCTTAAAGAAGGTTATCAATGAGAAGCTTCTAGTTCAAACAATATTGCCAGAACTTAACGAAGAAGGAAAAATCATATTGGAGCCTGAAGAAATCACGGAAACAAGAACCCGATAGTGAAAAAATCAATCAATTTCAGATTATCTCATTAAGTGGAATAACTTACCTGTTGAATATTCCACATGGTCGGATGAGAATTTTATACAGAAGCATCCAGAACTACTCAAACGTTGAGGACAACACTTTTTTTTGAAGGAGAGGGACATGTTAGGTCCCCTATAATACTAGTGTAGCCTCCTTATTGTTAGTGTTAGTGTAGCCCCCTTATAGTTATTGTTGTGCCCATGTAGCCCCCATATTATTATTGTTGTGCCCCATAGAGGCCCACTATTGTTATTGTTGTGCCCTTACATTATTATTGTTATGTAGGCTCTGATTATATTGTGACCCCACTCCTATATATACCAAGGAGGTCATGTCATTTGTATCATCCAAGAACTGTTCATTTATGTGATGTAAACGAATTTTCCCCTTCGAAGAGGCTAATTATCAAGTCATCGATCCATCTTTTCTTATGTTTTGTGATATGGTTGCATAACGCTAACAAGGTCCACAAACAACTATCTCAAGCAACCCTAACTTATCATTAGATAGGTCCACATGTGACATGCTTCAACTCTAAGGTGACACATATCAAGCTCCAAGGTGAGCAATCCCATCAAGCAAGGGTCCCAAGGCTAGCAATCCACAAGACAAGGTCCAACACTCCCCTACAAATATCTCTTATGCTCTAGCACTACCTCCTAACCCATGTGCTCCTCCAAGTCTACCACACCTCCACGAATGCTCCTCATTTGTTGAGCGAATTGTTGATGCAGGCTCTTCATTAGAAAACTGTTAATCGGGAGGGCTTATAACGTACCAGAAATTTCATTCTCCTTCATGGGCTTCAGAGTGGGATGATTGGTATTCCACGGGGAAAGAACGACAAGTTCCAAGGTTGCTATAAAATGACCAAGCTACTTCTTCTTAATTTAAACTATAATATACACCTAAAATCAATCCTCTCCACTGCAACAGACACAGTAAATTGAGTAAGGTAGACGTCATTCCAGGTAAAAACGTTAGGTAAGCCTAGTTAAACTATCTGCGGTAGGCCAACGGAACCAACTTCTAGTTCAAGCGTTTTAACAAATTTATTTCATGTCAAAGAAATATTCTCTTACTAATAGGTAATTCAATCCATCCATCTGCAAATGTTATTGACAAGGGTGAATTTATTTGCAATTCAATGTTACTGAAAGTAGGTGTTACTCTAATTTTAATGCTGGTACACCTCACAGTGACTCTGCAGTCATTTTCCTCTCCTGTTTACTTGAATTAGGGCATCATTTGACCGTAAGTTAGGGAGAATAAAAATCAAATTGAGTTGAACGTTTATTTATCCATCATCATCGGCCCACGAGATGCTGAAATTAACCTTAACAGAACGCCAGTCCATGCCCAGATTTAGGACCTCTAGAAACGAATGCATCATTCATTGCTTCAATGGCTTTAAATAGTATCTGTTAACTGCATTGCTTCAATGGCTTTAAAAAGATTTTTATAAGTTACAAGTTTAAGTTGTTTAATTTATAAAGTATGAGTGTTTTAGAGATTTTTTTTAGAGTGTTTAATCTGTTTATACATTCAAAAGTGTATTTTAAACAATAAAAAATCACACAATCTTTCTCAAAATTATATTGCCCAATTCTAACCAAGAAAGTTATTTAGTCTATTACTTAGACTATAGTTCTAATATTTATTTATAAAAATATGTATTTGCATGTACTGGTAATCCCTCGTAAGAAATTATTGTCATAATTATTTTCTCTAAGCAAGAATTTCATTTATATATTACTATTATAAACTTCTATGTAAGGAATTTCATGTATATTGAAGATGTGGTAACTCTATGTAAGAATTTGATTACTAACCAAAATTTAATGAAATCTTGAAACAATATCGGAAGTAAGAATTCATTTATATATTGTTCATATATACTTATGTGTTATAGAATTTTTAGTAATTTGCCAATAAGAATGTGTTTATTTACCAAAATCTAATAAATTGTTATAATAATTCATTCTATGGAAGTAAGAATTCACTTATTTATTATGTATATATATATTTAAATGTAAGGAATTTGCATATATATTGGAGTTTCAATGATCATAGGTAGGAAATTTATTGATTACCGGAATTTAAAAAGGTCATTGCAAAGGATGTATTCATCAAAGATTTAAACAATTTCTTCAAGGGAATTTACTTCTTCATCAGTAAAAATCCTTTCCAAATTGGTTTCAAAGTAATGGTAAATCTTCTTCATGATATGGAAAATGATTTTCATTGCGGATGATGGGGAAAATGGATAAAGTATTCACATTGTCAAAGATATTAAATTTTTCCAATGTTCAATGAATTCATCTACACTTTGGTTAATCCACCAAAAGTTTTGAATTTTCCAAAAACCATGAGCACTTTGGTTAATCCATCAACACCTTGAATATTCCAAAATCCATGAGCACTTTGACTTTTCCATCGGCACTTTACAAGTTGCTTTGATATTTTTCACATGGGTTTAATTTATAATATAATAGTAGCAATTTGTGTGTGTGTGTAAAGTAATGAACTAAGGTTTGACTTAAAACCCATTTGTATAAATAAACGTAAAGTAATTTTATTAGAGCCAACAAATGATAAGGCAAGGCTAGGTGGCGTTGGCCCTAACTCAACATCACCCTCAAGTGACACATGCACTGGGGCTGCCACATCATTTACCAAATGTTAGCAATACAAGCACACTGATGTGGCACTAGGTATGAAATCTTCAAAGGACCCTAACTTGGTGATCTAGACTCAAAATATGATAAACCTTATATTGTCAGAAAACTCTCAATGAGTAGAAGACTATGGTGGCCTCAAAAATGAGATTTTGATTACATATAAAGGTACAAATTTTATGACCCCAATCTCCTCAAGGTGACTTACAAGGTCAGGTCACCCGTGTGGTTGTTACCAAATATATAGATATATGAAACCCAAAAGAGTTTAAATGGAGCTAACAAATGACAAGTTAGGGCTAGGTGGCATTGGCACTAACTCGACACCACCGTCGGGTGGCACATGGATTGGGGGTGCCACGTCATGTATCACATGTCAGCAATACACCCACATCGACTGGCACTGGATACGAAATATTCAAAGGTCCTTAACCTGGTGATCTATACTTGGAATTGATAAAATTTATATTGTCAGAAAGCTCTCAATGAGTAGAGGACAATGGTGGCCTCATAATTGAGGCTTGATTTGCATGATAAAGGAAAAAAAAATATGATCTTGATCTCCTCAAGGTGACTTAGAAGTTTAGGTGACTAGTGTAGTTGTTACTAAATATATAGATATATTAAGCACTCTCATAAAGCACAAAGGCATGACTTACTATTTAAGAAATCAAATGACATTTTCCTAAATGAATAATATTGCCAATGGTTGATTTTGCATACAATTACACTTGTGCTACACAAAGGGTGATGTAAAGTTAACATTCTCCTTCATAAAGAGGTTTCTATACTTGTCCATATGTTGTACACACACACATAACATAGTATCAATCATAACTATCACAATGCAGATAATCATGAATCCATTAAGGAGTAATATTTTTACATTAGTGATGATCATACACATTGACATGATACTTTTTTTGTTCAACAATGTTTTAATTTACTTTATAAAGAATGAAGGAAATAAGCGATCAATTTAAAAGAACATCAGGTGGGAAAGTGTTTTTGTTGGTCAATTTAAATCAAAACAATCATTCTTGTGGTTGAGTCGCCCTCATAGGAAAATGAACATCCATCGCACTTGGATTTTTTTTGAGACAAGACATGGAAAAGGAGAGTATGATGGGTGTCGAGGCTTCTGTAAAATGGGCACTTGGGAGGTTCCAACTGAATCCCTTAGCTTCTCAACTTGTAGATTTAGGTGATGTTGTTGAATGGTGTAAATCAAAATTAAGTCATAAATTCAGCCCAAGGATGGTTAATTTGTACAATAGCCTCAAAAGTTATATTTAATCATATATATTTATTTATTTGAAAAATTATTTAAATTTTGATAAAACTCGATATCTGTTTTAAGCTTTGTTTAGAATTTCATTACACATTTGTGCGTGTGTGTATGTAACACCCTCCTCGCATATCTAACCAAGTAAACAACCAACCAAGGTAAACATATGATGAAGATTAGTATGATATTATTCAACTCCTTATGTATCAGTTAAGAAAGTGGAACAGACGGAACACAACCAACTTGACCTTCTACACATGCAACAGAACCCCCAAGAGCCATCCAACTCATTCATGTGGCCAACCGCTGAGACAACTTGAAATTTTACTACCTTAACGCCTCAATCACTCTCATTCCATGGGAATGCATGCGGTTGGGACCCTCTAGTCACTCCCACAACAATGCATGCCTTCGGCTGGGGATTTTTCCAGGTAGTTTTGTGCCAGGGACTCGAGATTTTGTGCCACTTTTTCAGCGCTAAGACTCAGGCCACTACCCAGAACTCCATGGAACTTCCAGAATTGAAAAGTAACATTAAAACAATGATACAAATGCAAATACTTGAACAAGGACTTGAATGTACCCCCACTAGCCATGACATACATTTCATCAACACATGTCATAAATATGCATTCTATAGGTTTAAACAACATATCTGAGCATAGGGGTCTCACACTTATCTGAAAATCACTAAGAAGCATTGATGCCTCATTACAATAATTTCATTACCATATATTCATTTTACATTCAGTAATTAACCAAAACATGATGAGAGCCATACATTAGCATTGTCATAAAACTCACTCATAACCTGCAGATAACCAACAGAAATATCAAGGACATAACAACCATATAAACCACATATAAACAAGTATATTTACCCATAAAATACCAAGGAGAAAGAGCTCTTATTGATAATTGCATAGGTTGACCAGGTATGGGACTTCCACGAACCCCCGACCATAGACTAGGTTGAACCAAATATTTCTTTCAACCAATCACCCTCATGCCGTATTCCAAGCATGAATGTGGGATCTCATAAAAAAATCAATCAAAACCAAACGAGGCATTCCAGAGGTCAAACCACCTCAATTAGTGATTCCACCCCATTGTTAGACATCACTAACCATCACTAGATTGGTCTCTACCCAGGCTTTCCAGGGCTATAGAGCGTTTGTTCCAACCAGGGCTTCCAGGACTAGTAACTCAACCCATCAAGGGCTTCCAGAGATTTTTTCCAACCAAGACTTCCGGGACTAGTAACTCAATCTAAGTTGTTACATGGCTTCTAAAGAGTTTGTGCAACCAAGGCTTCCAGGAACTAATAACTCAACCCACATCCAAAGGCATAATAAAACCAACCAGAAAACACAAGTAAAACCCAATCGTCCATGCCAATGACAAATCATAACCAAATAACCACATTCATATGCCATGCATGCCAAAAATAGTAAGAGAATCATACATGTGACTCAGTATCTGCAAGCAAAACCCGTTGTAGTGGCTGATCTTGATGCCATCTTGCGCTTTCCTGTTTTTCCTTTGCCTTCTTGCTCCAAATCCCAAGTATGTCACACTCCTCCAAGATTTCTCCAAGAAAACTCTAAGTATCCAAGAGTATGGGAGAGAGAGAGAGAAAAAAAAATGAGAGCTCCAAAACTGAACTGATCCTCGGAAGAATTTTTATTAATGAGGCCTCCATTTTCTTCATTTTCCTCCTCACATGCAACCTATGACCTTTTACCTCCCTTTTCTCCTAATTTCCATTATTTTCATAAATAAATGCCACTTTGCCTTTCCAAAGCCTTTGCCAATTTCCATAGCCATAATAAACCAAATGAACACCCACTAGGATGTTTTTTTCCAACATTTAGCTTGGAATACATGTCCCATGACCAAGGTCTTATTTTATCTTTATTAACTTTTACATGGATTTTTTACCAAGGCTATTACATTGTATGTGTTTTATTTTAGAATTTAATTTATAAATTTGTGAAATTTAACATGCAAAATCCTTTATCTCGAGCAATTTCATCTAGGATATTCAAATTGGTAATGTTCATAGTTTCATGCCATGTGATTGTGTTGGAGTACCTTGAACAAGGGATTTTTACACTCCATTGATAGTGAGAGAGTGAAAAATATATACTCAAATGGGAAACATAGGTACTGTTGATTTTGTCTTCCTTGTATCGATGATATACAATCTAGTGATCAATGTTAAAACCAAAAGGATAAATTTGTCAACCCATGGAAACTTGAACAACTTAAACCATTGCACCATTTGTAATTTTGAATGAGGCATGGATGGATAATGAACATGCTACAATTGAATGATTATGATTAAGTTTCTAATATGGTTATAAAAGGTAATGTATTTGTTGTCTCACATCCACAAATAATCTAGAAAAAGTGCACTACAATTTAATGTGACACACTATGTCGATAATGGCATTGATGTAAGAGTTTAAAGGTCCAATAGGTTTCACATATCCAATTGGTTCAATGGTTTTTATGGGACATCTCTTTGAAGAAGTTGACAAATTTAATGTACCCATTTTTTTCAAGATTATAAGTGAGATGTTAAATGAATTATTTATTTGGAATACTTGGTATATAATTTCATTATTGATTTATTTAAGAAGTGTTTCTGAAAAATGAAGGTTTGTGCCCTTTATTCCTTTTCTCTATCTTTTCTTTCTTCTTATCATCTGAAGCCTTTTGGAATGCTAGATTACTTTTCCTGAGTTAATAGAGATATTTATCTTTCCTCATTACTCCTTCTAGAGCATTAGGCTCGTCAAACTGGATCATATGATTGTAGTATGGAGGAAACCCTTTGAAGAACCTATGGATCTTGAATTTTTCATTTTAATAAAATCAACATACTTTGGAAACCCAGGGAATTTCCTCTCATATTCCTCCATTTTCATATTGCCAAGTTTTAGTTCAAAGAACTCTTGCTCTTTCTATAACACCAACCCCGCCACCCCACCACACGGTCATAAAAAATAAAAATAAATATTTATGGGCCGACGAGCCATGACCCCCACTAGACCTCACAGAGCTCCACACCATAAAAGTTGTTTGTATTAGATAGATAATATATATGTTAAAACATATATATAATATATGTTAAAACATATATATAATATATGTTAAACATATATAATATGTTGTACAACAAACAACGATGGATTCGGTGGCGGGCCACCCAATGCGGGTTCTGCCCCCCTTATACGTCTTATTAAATAATGTATGCGGGTATTAAAGACTATATGCACCTTTTATGGAGGGGGCAGGGTTTGACCACCCGACGCCATCCCTTAATATTTGGATCTCAACCAACTTGGCTAGCAGCTCCCTTGGAGAGTCCACTCAGCCTTCATCATTTAAACCATTAAATTCAGAAGTGCGCCCAGGTAGGCCAGGAGTGGCATAAAGTACGAGACGGAGTGGAACCATGAGCGCTTTGCAGGAGGGGGGCATAACCATGAACTGAGCCCATTTCCAGAGGGGTTAGATTTCCTGGCATCAGAATCAAGAAAATTTTATATGGATTCTGCACCTCTCGGCGCCACGAATCCAACGATGTTGTCTCTTTCTTCATCAGAGGTCTCCAATTTCTGGGAAATTTTAGCTATGGATGTATAAGGGTGTAGTTTTTTATTAATTCTTGTACTTTCATTTTATTTTCCTCTTAATGAAAGAGGGCCTCCCCACTGATTGAGCAGGGCCCGAAGATGTAGTCCCTCCTGGACGAACTCTGATATCAATTCCATGTCTTCTTTGCATGATTTTATGTGCTTCTCTCTTCTTATGTTCATGCCATTTTAATTTTGATGATTAAGATGCAATTTCACATGTAATTATTTAATACATCTCAAAGCTAAAGATCTTGGATCACTTCCTACCATTAATAAACCACTATGTTTGTCCTTGGCTCATAAACCAATTGTAAGTGAAAAAAATACTACAACTTAACTGGTTAATTTTTACTCGGAAAACTCAAGATCTTAGACTCTAGAACTGGTACATGCGTGGCATGTTACATACAATTTTTTTATGGTTGCCTATGGTTGGGAGGTTAACATGACACCTCTTCTCTAGTTGTCAACATAAAGTCATCTTTTGCAAATAAGTAGTCTAATTTTCGTTTATGAATTCTTAATGTTATGTTGCAATAACTTATCAAAACTTTAAAATGGATTTGGTATGGGAAGAGATTTGTATTTCCCCGTTCCTGGGTTCTATATTTAGGTTTACGTAAATTGAAATGGTATAAGTAGGAAGTGGCTCATGACTTCCCTACCGTAAATCACTATACCTGTAATTCGTAATTTGAATAACTGGCATAACAATTATTGTAAAGTCAACCTAAGCCTCATCTTCCTTTTATTTGTGAAATATATGTTAAACTAGCAAGAGATTTATCATTTTAATTGTGAAATACATGACAAATTGATGTGGTTATGCATATCGATCTTTTGTAGATAAGTAGTCAAATTCTCGTTTGTGAATTCCTAATGTTAAGTTACAATAACTTGTGAAAACTTGAAAATGAATTTGGTAAAGCATAAATCTGCATTCACTACAACAAAAAAAACCATTAGTTCCAGAAATAACACCAGAATCCATTGTTTATGAGCACGCGAATTGGCTTCAATCGATGTTAATAATTTTGATGCAAAATGACATCTTCACATGGGCACCTTGAATTGCGCCATAAATTGTCTCTTCCACTATTGCTTCCAATGTTGCATCCATTTGTACTTCTAATTTTTCTCCCAGTTGTGCTTCTTGTTTTTGTTTTGGTATGGCATCAAAAATAACTTCCTTTTTGGCTTCCTAATTAGTGCCAAGTTATGCTTCCATTATAATTTCCTTTGTTATGTCAAGTTTTTCTTCCAACATGGCGTCGCTTGTTGCATCTAGATTTTTTTCCATTATGGCATACTATTTAGCTTCTAATATGGCTTCCATTTTAGTGTCTTTAGTTGCTTCTAATATTGCTTCCTTTATTGCTTCTTGGTTTGCTACTTGAATAGCTTCTTTGTTTGCTTCTTCGGAACACCAAGTTTGGCTTCTAATATTGCTTTTATTATTAATTCTTTGTTTGATACCTGAATTTCTTATGTTTTTGCTTCTCATGTAACAACAAGTTTGGCTTCAAATATTGCTTCTAGTATTACTTCTTTGTTCGCTACATGTATTAATTTTGTTTTTGCTTCTCAGGTAATGCCAAGTTTGACTGCTAGTATTGCTTCCATTATACTTCTTGGTTTCCTACCTAAATTGCTTCTTTTTTTCGCTTCTTAGGTAACACCAAGTTTTTCTTCCAAGATTTCTTCTAGTGTGCTTCTATTTTGGCTTCAATTGTTGCTTCCTTTTTTGCTTTCCTATTAGCCTCATGGATTTATTCCTTTTAGTTGGAAAGTTTGCTTCATGTTTAGCGCTTGGGTTTGCTTGTTTTTAGGTACAGGGTTTGCTTCCTTTTAGTGTTGGGATTTGCTTCTAAATTAGCTTGCAACATTTCTTCGTTTTAAGCAACCAATTTATCTTCCTATTTAGATCCAGTAATATCTCCAGGTATGGCTTCCAATTTAAAGTCAAATTTTACTTCAATTTTAACAACTCATGTTGCCTCCTTTATAGCTTCCATTTATCAATTTAATATTTTTTTATTTCAATTAAATTTGTTAAGTATGTCATACCTCTTAAATAACTTATGAGAATATAGAGTAAGTAATTGTTAACACCAGAAAATAGTACACTACAGGAGACATTATAAATTTTCCAGCAAAAGGTACAAATCAAGAATTTCTAGTAGAAAACATCATAGAAAAATAAAAGTTTAACTTTTCCTAAGGTTATTTGAGAAAATATTGGACCGTGCACCAAAGACAAAGAAGGTTTGTGTGGACTGTGCAACTTTTTGTTCGAAAGCCGCATGGTCTAGGGAAGGGCGAAATGTCATATGCTAGGACCACTTCCCACACTTGGGGAGTTGATTCCCTGACATGGCCAGTCAAGGATAACCAAATTGAGGTTGCCCTGAAGATATGCAGCCATCAATGGAATCATCATGTCCTACACTTGGGTCACTATCACTCCTTGGCCAAGGGAGGGAAGATGGGTTCAAAATTTTCTATATAAACAAACTATGGGTGGAGCAAAACATGAGACATTGTTATGCTCACAAAATTGCAATAAGAGAAACACCACATTTCATTGTTGAAGCAAAGGAAGTGAGAGCACTAGCATGTTGGCCATATTGCTTCTAAGAAATCCAACATCTTAGTGAGAGCAAAAGAGTCCACCATTGGAGAGTCTTCACACTTCTTTTGAGAGAGAGGATAAGCTTGAAAAGACACTGAGGAAAGAGACCTCCTTGTTGAGGATATTTAAGCATCATAGCTCAAAGGATTTTCTTCAATTGTTTTAGCATTATATTGTATTCTTCTACCACCACCAGCCAATAAAGGGAGCCTTTCTCCATTGATATATTGACATGTTTGCTCCATTGAGTATTTTGTTTTATTTGTCTCTTTTGCTTAGGCTTATGTTTCTTCATGCATTACGTCCTATACAAATCATGTTTGTTTGTTTTTTTGTTTTTTGTTTTTTTTTTTCTACCTAAATTTCGCTTCTTAGGTAACACGAAGTTTTGCTTGCAATATCTCTTCTAGTGTGCTTCTATTTTGGCTTCAATTGTTGCTTTCTTTTTTGCTTCCTTGTTAGCCTCATGGATTGCTTCCTTTTAGTTGGAAAGTTTGCTTCTTATTTAGCGCTTGGGTTTGCTTGTTTTTAGGTGCAGGGTTTGCTTCCTTTTAGTGCTGGGATTTGATTCTAAAATAGCATGCAACATTTCTTCATTTTAAGCAACCAATTTATCTTTCTATCTAGATCCAGTAATAGCTCCAAGTATGGCTTCCAATTTAATGTTGAATTTTACTTCCATTTTAGAGCCACATTCTACTTCCATTTTAACAACTCATGTTGCTTCCTTTATAGCTTCCATATATATATATATATATATATATATATATATATATATATATATATTTATTTCAATTAAATTTGTTAAGTATATCATACCTCTTAAATATCTTACGAGAATATAGAGTAAGTCATTGTTAACACCAAAAAATAATACACTACAAGAGACATTATAAATTGTCCAGAAAAAGGTACAAATCAATAATTTATAGCAGAAAACATCATGGAAAGATAAAAGTTTATCTTTTCCTAAGGTTATTTGAGAAAATATTGGACCGCGCACCAGACAAAGAAGGTTTGCACGAACTGTGCAACTTTTTGTTTGAAAGCCGCACGGTCTAGGGAAGGGCGAAATGTCATATTTTGGGACCACTTCCCACACTTGGGGAGTTGATTCCCTGACATGGCCAGTCAAGGAAAACCAACTTGAGGTTGCCCCGAAGATATGCAGCCATCAATGGAATCATCTTGTCCTACTCTTGGGTCACTATCACTCCTCGGTCAAGTGAGGGAATATGGGTTCAAAATTTTCTATATAAACAAATTATGGGAAGATAAAACCATGAGACATTGTTATGATCGCCAAATTGCAATCAGAGCAACACCACATTTCATTGTTGAAGCAAATGAAGTGAGAGCACTAGCATGTTGGCCATATTGCTTCTAAGCAATCCAACATCTTAGTGAGAGCAAAAGAGTCCACCATTGGAGAGTCACACTTCTTTTGAGAGAGAAGATAAGCTTGCAAAGAGACTGAGGAAAGGGACCTCCTTGTTGAGGATATTTAAGCACCATAGCTCAAAGGATTCTCTTCAATTGTTTTAGCATTCTATTGTATTATTCTACCACCACCAACCAATAAAGGGAGCCTTTCTCCATTGATATATTGACATGTTTTCTCCATTGAGTATTTTGTTTTATTTGTCTCTTTTTCTTAGGCTTATGTTTCTTCATGCATTATGTCCTATACTGATCATTTTTTTTTCTAAATCAGTCCGTTCACTAACAACACCAACTATCTCTGGGATCCTTTGTAGGGAACAACCAACTGTTAAGGAGGTGTTATTTGGTAGTCCATTGTCACAAAAACAATAACACAAAATTGACGACTCCACTGGTTTGTTTTCTTTGTTCTAATGGTTGTTTTGTAGGACCTCCTCATTGTGTAACCAACTACAAGGTGCTCAGTACCTCTCTAGAATTTTTTTCAAGACCTTTTGGACCTGTTCCGAGCTTCAAATAATGAAAATTTACTCTTTGTTCTCACCCGCACGCCTTTTTCTCTGACAGACGCGTCGCTCCATGTTTGTATTGGAAAAATACACGCGGTATCAAGAAAGAAAGAAAATCCTTGTGTTTTTCATTTTTTTAGTCGAGATGCAAGTCCTAAGATCTAAGTGTGATACAAGGATCTTGGTTATTTTAAAATTATATGCCTAGTCTAAATGTAACCTTTATCTTAAATTTTTTTTTTCCCGTCACTGTATCGAGATCCATACTAGCTACATCCATGGAAAATTCTAGGCAAAATGATGGTAAGATAAAGAAACAAAACAAAGAAAAAGAAAATCAAGTAAGAAAAAAATTACAAAAATCACCTTTAAAAGTAAACAAAAGATATATATATATATATATATATATAGTGAGGCAAACTTTTTGAATTTCCTTCACCACTGCACTATGTTATTCTGTTTTTTAGTTGGCCTCGTTGTTGTACTAACCATAATTAGTGAGGAAATTAGATTTTTTTTCTTATTTTTTATATATGCAAAAAAAAAACATAGCTTAATTAGGGAGAAGAGTAAGTGGCCAAATTCCACACATATTTTTCAAACTATTTTGTTGAAGTTTATGAAAATCACATAGTTTAATTAGTAAATGAGTAAGTAGCCCATCATCCACAAATCTTGCTACTAAACAAGCTATTTTTATTTTCATTATTTTTGGGACTAGGGCCAAATGTTAGTTTAGAAAGCAAGTAATCTCTATTTCCCTTGCGCCTTTAGGCAAACCTCGGCTTGCATATGAATGCTTTATCAAAGCATTTGGATTCCCCATATCCCTTTATTTCCACATATGAGAATTTTAAGTGGCCCATTATCCGCACATCATTTCTATTTCATGTAAGGAACAATCAAGCACTTTGTGTAATTAGAGGGATATAGTAAAGGATCATCGCATATCTGTATCTTATCACACTTTGTATGTTCACTTCGCCACACACTAAGAATTTTTTGCTTTGCATAAGAATGCATCTGATACTCAAAGATTTTTGCGCTTAGCTTACCTTTGCATACCCATTCACACCTTAAGAATATTCAAGACATTTAAAAACAACTATAACTTGAACCAACTAGTTCTCCCCACAGGGGTCATAAAAGAAGTAATAGTTCAAGTTAAGATGATTGGGGTAGGCATCCCGTAAGCTGCCATGGTCATTTTACATATATGAAACATATAATTTGACTTCTAGGGTGCTTAAAATCCTTCAATAATCCCACAGAAAATAATACCTGACCATAACAGAGACTCGATTTAGAGGGGGTTCGGCCTAGGTCCAGTGCATGCAGTACTCTTTGGGGCTACTCGACCCATCTAGTGCTCGATACTGGTAACTGACTACCAAGAATATAAAGAATTGAATGCTAACGTGGGACAAAGGTACTTTAGTGTCCAAAATATAGGGCATCCTTTCCCTATATGTGACGGTGTGGGCAACACTAGACCCTCATTTCGATTACCTTAGTTGATTCTTCGGTTGCTGGAAGCAATCGCTAGTTCTTTCGGGATGTTGCCCCAGGAACCATAAAAAGATATCTCCACAAGGCTTAATTACTTTGAGAGTAAAGGATGATTAGGTCTACATAGGATTTTTACCATACGCAAACAAAAAAAAAACCATTTTTTTGCTTGATCTATCACATAGCTTAATATAATGGAAAATTACCTTTCCATTTTCACTTTGTTTTATGTATGTGATTATATTACATTGATATCGATCTTATTCCCTCCAAAAATACAAAATAAGTCACACTAATTGACACCATAGGGGACCCCACGACATCCCATCGATCTAGGCGTTTCTTACACCTCCCCCCATTACTGAGAGGTGTGTTAGGCCTCCCACCATTTAGGCATAGAGGACGTCATGTTGCCACCATTATAGGATGTTTCTTTATCAGGGAAACTTTGCTTGGGACCCCTCCCCGAAAAAATACACTTGTCATGACCCCGCAAGGGTTACCAATTTCTACCCCTTTGGAGAGCCCACATACCACTCCTCCAGATAGCCCCAGGAGCACCCACCAAGGTAGTCTTCCTCCGGCCTCCCCACAGATGACCCATTTGCATATAATTCTCCAAAATCATTTCATGATGGTGGATAACTCACAAATACCTTTCTTATCATCTTTGAATCTACCAGATATAAGTAAGCTAACGAATGGCCCAATTACACATGGACTTAATTGGCCAACCATGCCCACCAAGCTCCCTTCAAACATTCCAAAATTTGAAGGAAAGCAAGGTGAAGACATAGGAAACCATGTCATGACTTTTCACCTATGTTGTTCGTCGAATAGTATTATAGATGATACCATTCGATTGCGACTATTTCAATGCACCCTTAGAGGGTCTGAAACAAAATGGTATGTTGACTAGCCTATTGCGTCACATGGAAGATTTAACTCCCTAGTTACAACATTCCTTACATTTTTATAGCTCTCAATTTGGCTCGACTTAGGACTGGAACTTCTCACCCACTTCAAGCAAGCACCTGCCATTCACATATCAGACCATATCCATGAATGGAGAAAACGTCGTAGCTTGTGCAAAGTCCAATTTGACGGTAGAGTTCTCTTGGACTTGTTTTGAGATCCCTCACATCGGAAATTTCAAAAGTGTAGCAAATTCATCCCCACACAATGAGGAAGAAGCCATTAATAAATCCCCTCAGCTAGAGCTCATATACACCCATTCTGGATATATCTATCACATTCTTCTAGACGCCCCACACCTACAAAATTATAAATATATACCAAGTGCATCTAATACTGTTGATGGATTGATAGGGTCCTTCACCCAAAATCAATCCAACAACAGTTACCAATATCCTAGGTATTCATTTGCTAATCAAACATTTGATACTACTCAAAATGTACCACACATAGGTGACTACCCTAGTCATATTGCACCATTGCAAAATGCGACTGATAGGTTAACCAATATTATCCCCCATAGGGAGGACCATACCCTCCCCCTCAGGGAAATAATTATTCATCTAGGAATACCAATGTAAGAGAGTCTTCCTAGAATGTGTACGCTAATCAGGGACAAGGAAACCAATACTCTCCTTTCCCCACTCAACAATAAAATATACCACCAGCACAAAATAACGTAGGGGTAATTTAGTGCAACCCTCCCAAGCTCAACAACAACCAACATTTGATAAGGAGAATACCAATAATTTGCCTAATGTTTCTAAGAAAAAATCAAAGAGAAAACCAAAAGGAGATCCTGGACATGGGGGCAGCAGTCAACAACGCCCCCCACGAACACAAGTTGGGGGAAAATCTAACCGAAATCAGAACTAGGAACAAAACAACAACAACTCTCAAAGGAAAAACAAGACTACCGGTCTAAGGAAAAATCACTCTTTTACCATATGTGGGGAATATAGTCATTATACCGACCACTGTCTTGAGCTCTATGAGTTAGAAATAATCCAAGGCAATAGGGGACAAGGGGGGGAATCCAACAATGAATAGTAATGCAAGAACCTTTCCCCCCTCAAGGAGTGGGTTAATACTCAACAACATTAACCACCCCAGAAAAAAAGTTATGGAAAGAGCACTATAAAAACTCTCATCGCAATATTTACATGGCAGGAGAAGACATTCCCCTACAAACGCGAAATAGAAATTACGAGGCTCCCCTAGAGACCAACCCATATTCCTCAAGCACGAAATTTACCATTTTACCCCTGGCCATTCCTAGGGTACCTATAAAACTTATGCCAAAAATGATAAAAGGTCCCTTGAGGTGCACATGAAATAATTCAAAGGCTGCTCATAGCTACAACATAGTGGACAACTTGGCTCAATCCCCATCGACTATGTCAGCATTATAAGTCCTACAATATTTCCCATCCCAACAAAAAGCCTTAATTTCCGCATTAGGCGCAATTGACCCTTCCGTTTCCAACTTAATGGTTTTTGAGCTAGATAAAGCAAGCCCACGACTCCCTTCTCTAGTCACCTTTCAAATCCCAGTTTCAACCTAGAACATCACCATTCATCATTGCATCATGGATGAAGGAGCATCCACATGTATCATGTCAAAAAAAGTTTGGAAGAAGTTAGGATAGTTGGAATTAAAACCATCTGACATCATGCTTAGAGCATATCACGGGCGCCCTTCCTCCCCTGTAGGTCTATTTCAATACATACTAGTATATCTCGCTGAAAAGAATGTGCTCATTGACATAGAAGTATTAGATGCACAACTGGATTATAACATCTTTCTTGGATGAATTTATATGTACGCAATGACTACGGTAGCATCGTCTGTAATCAGAGTGATGATGTTTCCCCATGAAGGTAAAGTCGTTACTATTGACCAATTCACATATTATGAGAAGAAGCCTATAACCTCCCTTTACGGCGTGCTACCATATGTAGATTCTTATGCAAAATTGGTAACAATGTACACAAATTTCTCCCCCGGTCAATTCAAACCATGTACTCTCCTTGGAACATATCCTGGAGAACCTCTGATAGTGCTAGGAGAAGCTCCAGTAACTACAGGAGCTGCAGTGTTCATGATGAGTTCATCAAACACCTAACCGAGTCAAGAACCAGAGCCTAACACCACGAGTGTTGCCACCACTGACTTGACATTCCTCCTATATGCCATCACCCAAACCCCCTTGTTATATCCCCTACCTGGTTTTGTCTCACACCAAGTCATGGAAACCCTTACATTGCCAAACTTGGCTCTCATGATACTAGTCTGGTATTTGGCCCCACCAGTCATGTCAGGAAACTTAGGTATCACCTCTACAAGTGTCATCCCTATCACCTCTAAGGAGGCCATAATGACTCAAGAATCACTCGTAGTGAAACCAACTTATGGCATTAAAAAGGAGAAGAAAAAATGGAAGAAGGTAGACACTCCTAAATTTCCTAGGACATCTCCACCTTGTGCATTATGAAATATATTTGGTCATCCTACCAACACCTGCCAAGAATAAGAGGAGTTGAAATCTCTTCTACATGCCGAAAATGAAACCATAATACCAACTTCACATAAACGAGAAAAGGTCACAAATGTCCAAAGTAAAGAATTACGTACCAACCATATGCATGTAGTACGGGAATTATACCCATCATTGCCCCAAAATCCCGCAATATAGAGATGCATTACAAGCACTGGTGCAATCCAATTCCCATAATCCATCCATAACACTCATGCAGATAGGGGAGGATGGATCCAGAACCAATTTATACATACGAGAAGAACTAGTGTCATGCTCGCACCCACCACACCCACCCCCACAGGAACCAAGAAGGAAAACAAAAGCTAGACCTCATGTGTCGGTTTGTGCTTTGTGCGATGAACCTGATCACTTGATCACTAAATGCCCCAAATTAAGGGAATTTAACCATTGGTACCTAGTCACCCATGTTGCCCAAAGAAACCTATCTAGGCACAAATGATATGTTTGCTAGATCTGTAGAAGTAACCATCATGTGCGTCATTGTCCCCACCTCTATTTATTATGCTCTATGTTAGACGTCATATGATGGTTCATCGCTGAAAACTCTGACTTAGTCAGTTTAGACTCAAAACTTTCAAAAAATACCAAAACTGAAGGGAATGAAGCATCTAGGTCCATCTTGTGCATGTTCGAAGAGAGAAAACCAGCATAAATCCCACCACCCCCTTTTCACCACCACTGACCTAGATATGGAAGGAAGACCAAACCTCCCAATAAAGCATGGTCTAAACTAAACCTCCCATGTGCCCTATGAGATAAACCCAACCACCTAGTTAACCAATGCCGGGAGTTGGCCAGGTTTGTTGATATTTTTCACATAGTAACCCCTATCCCCCAAATACATCTCTCCAACCAAGAGAAAATCACTCACTACTATTGTCGCATATGCTCCCAATTTCATCATACGAAGAACTGTCAATATCTTCCATGATTGTTAGTAGTCATAGAAACTTTAAATTAAAACCACCCAAGGAAGCCACACCATGCTAAAAACAACACCTGAAGATGGCATGCACATGGAAATGCCCCATCTCATGACCCTAACCAACCATCGCCACCTTACGCAGTGAGTAGTACTGGATTGCATACCATTTACTCAGTAAGTACCTACCCTATGTGTGACATTTGCACCAACAAGGGGAAAATATATCCTCTTAATATGTCAAGGTTTCACCTTCGAGCGGGCCATGAATGATTAGGTGCTTAGAATTTTTCTCAAACATCAAAGTTATCAGAATGACTTGAAACCTAAATGATCGTGTAGTGCTCATCATTCTGAATCCAACACAATTTGTTTCACGTGAAATGGACTTCGTATGGCTTCAGAAATGAGTTTTGTCCATTTTGTTAAACATGGAATTTTTGTATAAAAAATTGTGTAGAGAGGCCTAGTAAGCAGTTTGTACTTGACTAGGCATGTCTATGTGGCAGGGTTACATGGAAGGTCAATTTTTGGTCAACCATTCTTCAATGAATGAAGAGATCCCAAGTGCTAGAGTTTGATTGGTTCAAATATAATGTCGATTTGGCATATTATGATTGGTAGAAGTTTGGGGAAATGAGGAGGAGGCACATAGCTAAGCCAGGGGCTGCCACGTGTCCCCCTCATGGCATTGTAAAATTATTTGCAAATGACCAGAAGGATCGTCGGGGGTCGAACACAAGACCACAGCCCCGCTAACAACACCCGCCACCGTCTCCGCTACCACTTGTGTCTTAACCATACCGTTCTTCACACATATTTGAAGTTAAATGCTTATGTCGTCAGGGGGAGAGGGGGCCAGCCCCCCAACACATGAGACCACAGCCTGGAGACCACAACGGAGCACCGAGCGCTTAGCCTTAATGCATGCTTAATTAGCCACTAATCCTTGTTTATTAACCTTTATCCTTATTTACCACAAAGCACGGGTTTTAGTGTTAATCCAACTTAATTAACGCTAAGCAGGTTTAATAACATTAATCCATATTAACTTCACGGTCCGGTAGTTTCAGCATAAAGGCTATTTTTGACACCAACTAGCTCAGATAGTGGCAGTTAGCTAATTTTAGGGAGGAAATTGTGGAACAAACTGTTGGAGGTCATAACTCAGTTAGTTTTTGACCAAATCAGGAGCAGAAAGAGGCTAAGGCACCATATTTGGACATTCTGAACTCATTGGTGTAGGTTTTAGGAGTAGAAAAGCATTGTGAACACGTCATTTTGCAAATTTGAGCATAATATAGAGGTCCAAGCCATGGAAGCTGGACCAAGGAGATGTAGCCCAGGAGGGGTGAACTCCTTCATCAAATCCCCATGTTGATGTGTTGTATGGTGATGTACTATACTTTTATTTGTTGTTTTTCAGTCTTTATTTTATGTTAAATTTCTCATAAAAATAAATAAAATCACTCATGAGACTCAATAACTTGCAAGAGAACTTAAACCCTTAAGCACATGTAAAACATTGGTTTCAAAATATGAAAGAGGAATTAGCACAACAATATTAACACACCTTAATCAGATCAATGAACTACATATTTCATGACTTGTCTCATCTCATTCTTGCCTATTTGGATGACCTCACTATAAAATCCAAGACGTGTGTTGACCATTTGGAATACCTTTGCCTAGTTTTTCAACGATGATGACAATATAACCTACGGTTGAACCCTCTCAAATGTGTCTTCTGCATTAACGGTGAAATATTTCTAGGATTCATTGTTTCCTAGCAAGGTATTAGAGTCTACCCTCTCAAAGTCCAGGAAATCAAATAAGTTCCACCTCCAAAAACATTGAAGTAGTTATAAAGCCTGCAAGGTAAGGCCAACTTCTTACGATGCTTTGTCCACAACTATGCTACTTTTGCGCAGGGATTCCTGTGTCTCCTTCGTCAAGAAATCCATTTCCAATGGGATGAACATGCCCAAAAATCATTTTAAGAATTAAAAGACACATTGTCTTGAGCTCCTTTTATCAACCCACCCGACCATAATAAAGATTACACTCTATATCCATCTGCGTCAGATATAGCCATTGCGGGGGTGCTGGTCTAGGACAGACTAGACAATAAGGAACATGTAATTTATTATGTAAGAAATAAATTAGTTGGTATGCATTGAAGCATGAGCCAGAAGAGAAAAAAACATTAGCCCTAGTACATGCAGTACAAAATCTTCTACACTACATCATCCTTCGAACCACCATTGTTGAGCAGTTATCAATCCCATGCGATATTTTCTCACTCGTCGTATGATGAATCATAAATACGACCGATGGGTAGTTATACTGCAATAATATTATCTTCAATTTAACTTCCTTAAAATAAAAAATGCGCTCATCCTTGCTGAATTCATCACAAATCTCCCAACAGGGACCTAAGGATCCCCATTAATGATGCACTACCTGATGAACATATGTTGTTAGTGATAAAAAAAGACCCTTGGTATGACAATATCCTAATTTTCTTATGAACTCAGAAGTACAAACCTCAACTCACTTGTGAAGACTGAAGGCACATACGTCATCAGGCCCCCTGATACCTTCTTTTAAGGGACGTGATTTACCAATGAGGCATCAACACCATCATTCTTCGGTGCCTTACTTAGGACCAAGCCGATCAGGTCCTAAACCACGGTCCACTGTCACAGTGGGGCTTGTGGCGACCACCTCTTGAGGATGGCCACCGCTCAAAAGGTCATATGTGTTGGTTACTTCTGGCCCACCCTTTTCCACGACTGCATTCAAGCAGTGAAAATATGTGAGTGATGCCAACACTACGCTCACAAGGTGCGAGTCCCTCTAGCTCCCTTGCACCCCGTCATTGTAGCATGACCCTTTTGTAAATGGGGCATAGAATTCATGAGATATAACCCCACATCATCTGGCAACCACAAGTACATAATTTTGGTCGTTGATTATTTCACCAAATCAACATAATCCGTGCCCGCATAAAACAACACCGCAGACGCTGTTGCACGATTTTTATTCAATCATGTGATCACAAAATTCAGTGTCCCCAAGGAATTGGTGTCAGATCATGGGAAACGTTCCGAAAACAAAATATTCCAGGAATTGTCCCAACACCTTGGTTTTGCGCATGAGTTTGCATCACCATACTACCCCTAGTCTCATGGTCAGGTAGAAGTTGTCAACAAAGTCCTTAAGACAATGTTGTAGCATATGGCGAACAACCACAAAACCAATTGGCATGACATGTTTTTCTTAGCGTTGTGGGAGTACCGCACAATGATCAAAGCGTCAACATGATTCACACCCTTCTAGTTAGTCTATGGGATGGAGGTCGTGCTTCCCGTCGAATGAGAAATCCCCACTTTGCATTCGGTCATTGAACTTCTCACTGATACTAAACCCTTAGAGAAATAGTTGGTACAATTAGAACTCATCGAAGAGATTTTATCCAACATAACGAAGCCCACAAGAAGAGGGTCAAAGCATCGTTCAATTGCAACATAACCCCTCGGTCATTTACTGATGGAGAACTAGTCCTACACTATGATGTTGCACAAGAAGCTTTAGGACCAGAGAAGTTCGAGACATTATGGAAGGGTCCATACATTGTCAAAAATTTCCTCCTTAAGGGAGCATATGTTTTATCAGAGCCTAAAGGGACATGACTAAAAAACCCCTTTAATGGACTCTACCTCAAAAAATTTCACCCATAAAAGAAGGGCCTCAGTACCCTAGAATGAATATGTATGCACCATAATTTTGTATAATTATCACATCATCATGGAATTTTTCTAAAAACACGCTCTCTCATCCTGTGTCATAGATGGATCGTTCGCCAATCTACCATTTCAGATTTGCTAATGGTGCCTCTCGATGGTCGCAAAACTTAGTTGTTGCCGCCCGGGCCATATACTCTCTTGACCGATCACCGTACCTCACTAACAGACTCTGTATTGGATCAATCACCAACAATCAAGCTAAATATGAAGTTGTAATAGGAATTTTAACTGCTTCCTCCCTCCAAGGAATCTGCCATCTACATGTCTTCCATGATTCCCAGTTGGTTGTATCACAGTTAAACCAAACCTTTCAATGCATCATTCGTGCCTCTTTAGGAAATACCCGCATACAAAAAGATTAACCTACATTTTTGATCACATCACATTTACACATATATCAAGAGATCAAAATCATGTAGCTGATCGCATAGCTAACCATATCCTATATTGTAATGGATCACATATATATCGTTGACCATAAGAGCATAACATTCATCATATACATAAAAAAAAAACATAAAAACATCATAAAAATATCCATATACACATCATGAGAGCTGAAAAAATACATCTCGCATATCTATATAAAAAAATATGTGTATGTCCCAATATACAAAGGATGAGTCCACTAGATCATTGCTAGGAAAAAAAAATATGTCATAAAAAAAGATAGGGGAGCATCCTCATAATGGGTGCTTGCCCTGATATATACATAAGTAAGTTTAGGGCTGAGCCCCTTTAGCTGGGTCTCATGGACCAAAATCCACACCAGGATCTACAATACGAGAAGTTGTAGCCATTGCAAAAGCTACGTGATGAAATGTCGTATGATGCACCCGTTCACAAGAAATCACTGTCTCCATAGTGAGCTCTGTCAAGTCATCAAAGCCCCCAATGGGCTTCCCTTGTGTCAAGGCCTCTACCCTCTCCCAAGTGTCATGGTTATCTCATAGTTGGGCCTATAATGCAGCTTAGCGAGCCTCTGCGGCCACAACATGCTCGCCCCAACCCTCCGCATCCCTAGCTGCCGCAACACTGCTATCATCCCCATAGGTTCCACCCATCTCCAACTGGTGCAACAACACTAGTTGTGTGGGCCTAGGTGGAGGCTTATCATCTCTTAGTCTCTGCGGAGGTAGTGTCACCCCTGTTACACCCATCCATCACTGATCATTGCCTACTAAGTAGGCTAAAGATCATCCACCAGGCCCCGCATCTGCAAGTAAAAAAACATGGTATCAATGTCATAATAAAAAAAACATACATATATACATGTAAAAAATACTCAAATGCATAAAATATATATATCATACAAGTTGGCCTCCATGCATAACTTGGAGGGAGACCCATGTTTGCATCACCCCGGAAGTCCATTCCTTTGTAGGGGTACTCCGAAATCAACTAAGGGTTGGAGTCAAATCAACTAAGGGTTTGAGTCAAACAAACCCTCCACAATGTTGTTCCAATACCACCCCGCAGCTCCACCTCCAAATTGGGGCATAACAAGATCCCACCTTCTTATCTGAGGGTCCCTAGGAGGATCGGCTGACACTGCAAGAAAGGGCTGTAACATGACTACCCTCTCATACATAATGATACACAAAATATTTGCATATAAAAGCACTAAGGCCTCCCAAAATTCACCTGCATGAGCTGGGATGTGATACCTCAGTATACAAAGCGAAGCCCAATCAAAGAAATGACCCACCTGCAGCTGCTGCAGAACCACTATATGTGGCCCTGAGACTATACGAGGCGAATCTGACCCCACCAAACACACAATCACTGATAGATCCACATGCTCTGTCAAACTCACAATAGTAGAAATGTTGATGTAACCATCCACAATAGCATTGGGGCCACAATGCTCCTCCTCTGTCGCCCAATGGAAGATGTTCACCACTCGAGGTGGTAATGGATAAGGTAATGCCTTCCCACGAGGCAACATGTTGGTCACAAAGTATACATCTATTTGAGCTGATACAGGCAAATTAGCTCGCCTCACGACCATGATTTTTTGGGCATTATGCCAACAATGAACCAAGAATCATGAAAATAGGTCCTAAGATCTCAGGATAGGGTTGTGAAGAAACTTCAGTAACCCCCACTGCTCCAGGATCTGACGAACTTCTGGATCATGAGCCACCTCATCACGGAGGGTATTCCAATCCCTCTCCCTCCACATCATCTTGCCATAAAAAAACATCACAAATATCATTTTTGGCCCCTTTAACTGAAAATAAGGAAAATAGTTCTTTCGGTGGATCACGTGTGTTAAGCCTACACAGGCGCACATAACGTGCGCCTGTGTGTTGAACAGGTGTGTCGACTACCATGGCCGATCGATGCACCTGTTCTTCACACATACGCATTGACATCGCATTTGTGCTTCACATAGACACAAAATTTGACACACCTGTATGAAGGATTTGTGTGGGGATGGAATGTGAAGGTCATGACTTCCCGCATCGAACGCGTGACTCTCTTCGAGTCTCCCATATAGTCCCCCAAATTTAATCCTATAATGCCATACAAGGGACCCCTGTATGGCCTACCTACCCTACAAACAAGAAAAAATAAAAGTATAAGGTGCTAGATCCTACCTGGGCGTTGTCCCGTGCATCCCGGGTACTCTGGCTGACCGCAACGACAGGAAATGCTCCAAAGAAAACCTTTGACCTCTTAAGCTCACCATTGCAAATGAATTTATATTGGGCCCTTTTTGCCTATATATAGCCCTTTTTTCCATTTTATGGAGCCCATAACCAGAGCTTGGGACCTTTGTTCTCAATACCTCAAGACACATAAGGATCAATACCTCATCATCTTTAATATGGAACTCTCTGTTCTAGTTACCAAAAAAACTCATTTTTTGGCCTGACACATGCTGCAAAATTCATCTTAGGTATGCCCTATCTTGTTGTTTAATTCATGTCATCACAAATTATACATATGTTTTAAAAAAGAAGAAGATGTTTTCACTCGGGGTATTGGCCGCTGATATTGTAGGTACATCAAAAAAACCTTACTTCGGTCAACACCCCAGTAAGAAAATACAAGAGCAGGTATCATTCAACACTCACCATGATAGGATTCCTTTTAAGCTTTGCATATCTTGACATCATTTCTCCAAAGTGCACTATAGGGTCCATCATCTCGATAATGTTTATAATCACCCCACCAAGCACATGATAAGCACCCATGTTGGTCAATAGACCCTCCCCACTCATGGATCCCATCATATTCATAGACCCCCACCCACTATCAAGAGCCATGACCACCCACTCCGACCTGGGAACCACCTCACTTATATGCCTTTATGATCTACCTCATTCTGATTCACTCATCACATTTTCAAACCCTCTCCCGGGCCACCATTAATATTTTGGAATGGATCATTAAGACACATTACCGTGTTTCACATTTGTCTTATCACACCCCCATGAATATAGCCCATTCATGTCACTTCATTTTCCTCATCACCCCCACACTGAGACTAGCCAATTTCCCCCTACCCTCAGCAAAAAAATATCATCCTTGCATCATCATGCAGGACCCACACATGTTAATGGGGAACCGGTCTCCATGTTTGTACATCCAAACCACTTTTACATTCGTTTGGAAAGAGTACAATGATTTTTTAGGAGAAAGACTTCCACCCATATTTTTACGTTTCATAGTTGGCGGAGATTTATAGTCACCCTTGGTTAGAGCTTGCACATTATTTATCAATCCCAAACATGTAAGTCAAAGCATACTTACACACTCCCTGGATGTCCTACCGAATCCAAGGCTACCCCTACCAGAAATTGTTTTGACTACCGCCACTTGCATTAATAGTTCTGACCTCGGGCCAGTTTTCCATAACCATCACTTATATACAACTCTCATTATCATTCCTTGTTAACCCCCCATATTACACTCCGCTTCACTAGAAACCCTGATCCTTTGTATCAAAGCCATTTTGGACAGTTGATGCTTCTTTCCCGTCGAGTTCACTAAACATATCCCAGGAATGAGGTTGTACCTTGGATGGATTCCCCCTTTAGGGAACATCCTCAGATGTCACAATCAAAATAAAAATTTCCCATTGATGTCATCGATCCCCCTAACATTCAACATCAACAATAATTTTCATGTCAAGGTGGTGTCGTACTTTATAAGTGCTACCCTCTGCCATTTAATCAAAGACCCATGCATTTTTAAGCATCTATTTCAACAATGCTTAAGCCATGATGCATGGGAGGTTCTCAAAAGTTGAAGACCCATGCATACATTAGCACCTCATCAAAAAAGTGCTCCACTTAGACAATGCATGGGGGTACCAAATTCAGTCTATTTTTAAAAAATAAAAACACCCTTGTAGGCATCAACAATCATCATCACCAACCAAAAACATGTCACTTACCACAACGTGACTTGAAAAAACCATTATCTTTCATATTATATTAACTAGTCATCATAATGAGCATGGGACATGCCCACCTCGTAGAAACATTTCTTATTTTGTTACTCAAGGTTTCCTACAGAGCATGGTTACTCTTTCTCTTCAGTCAAGGGGTCCCTCTACTCATCTCCACAGTAAATTACTCTCTCCCTCTCTTTGTCTCATATATGTTACATTGAATCTCAATCAAAACAAAAAGCGTGATGTATTTAGCTATACACTTTCTCCTAGACCTCATACACGAGGGGGAAACTGTTAACACCAGAAAATCGTACATTGCAAGAGACATTACAAATTGTCCAACAAAAGGTAAAAATCAAGATTTTCCAGTAGAAAACATCATTGAAATATAAAAATATAACTTTTACTAAGGTTATTTGAGAAAATATTGGACTGCGCACTAGAGACAAAGAAGGTTTGTGCAGGCCATGTGACTTTTTCTTCAAAATCCGCATCGTCCAGGGAAGGGAGGAATGCCATATTCCAGGACCACTTCCCACACTTGGGGAGTTTATTTCCTGACATGGACAATCAAGGACAATTGACTTGAGGTTGCCTTGAATATATGTAGCCCTCAATGGAATCATCTTGTCATACTCTTCGGTAAATATCACTCTTGGGCCAAGGGAGGGAAGATGGGTTCAATTTTTTTTAAATAAACAAGCAATGGGAATAGAAAAACATGAGACATTATTATCCTGGCCAAATTTATATCAGAGAAACACCACATTTCATTGTTGAAGCAAAGAAAGTAAAAGCATTAGCATGTTGGCCATGTTTCTTCTAAGCAATCCAACATCTTAGTGAGAGCAGAAGAGTCCACCATTGGAGAGTCTTCACACTTCTTTTGAGAGAGAGGAGAAAATTTCAAAGAGAATAAGGAAAGGGACCTCCTTGTTGAGGATATTTGAGAACCATAGCTCAAAGGATTCGCTTCAAGTGTTTTAGCATTCTATTGTATTCTTTTACCACCAACAATAAATAATGGGAGTCTTTCTCCATTGATGTATTGACATGTTTTCTCCATTGAGTATTTTGTTTTATTTGTCTCTTTTTTTTAGGATTATGTTTCTTCATGCATTACGTCCAATATTAATCATGCTTTGTTTTGTTTAATTTTTTTCACTAACAACACCAACTATCTTTGTGATCCTTTGTAGTGAATAACCAACTGTTAAGGAGGTGTTATTTGGTACTCCATTACCACAAAAACACTAACACAATCATATTGCATTTGAAATATTTTATAGCATACCATTTATAAATATTTTTAGTGAAATTCACATCCATACAAATTAACAACAATTTTTTTAAACTATAACTTGTATTTTTATATTATTAGTAAAAAAATTGCTAGTTGTGACTAGCTACAAATAATGCAGACCCATATTCACATCATAGATATTTCTAGAGCGGAGCTCTTTCAATTTTCTTATAGTTACAGACCACACCACAACATTTTTTGTTTTGTTTTTCAAGTGGTATGATATCTTTAGGACTGACCGTTGCCTTGAGAAACCACAACCTAAAAGCATCTAAACCGTCAAAATCACCCGGGGATCGCACCCGACCTAGGCCACACCAACCCTTAACGTGGCTTGACATTTTCCCTAGGAATTTTTAACCGACGACATTCATATCACAGAGTGACTTAATAGTACACCCCATCACCATCTATTCTACACCCCGTGGGAAGACCACACCACAACATTGGAATAAAATAAAAAAAAACCATTTTTGTTTTTTTAACTATAACATGTCACATAAGGTAGGCCTAGATAATGCTTGTACAAATGATATAAGTCAAAATGATACAACTCAATATGGTACTGCAGGTGAAAATGATACATTTGATAATAAACATGAAAAGAGGCATCATAACGATTTATCAACAATGATCCACGATGGATTCTATATGATCATTGTCACTAGATACTACCAACAGATGGCTCAACATCATCACCATGTCTATCATAATCATCATCAATGTCATTATCGTCATCGTCTACCTCAGTGTCCTGTCCATATACCTCATTGTCATTGTCTCAAATGTCTGAACAAGATCCAACATAATCTGGATCAATCTCAGGATCAAATGGATCTTTTGGAAGACCCATGTTTTTCAAAAACAAAAAAAATAAATCAAAATGAAAAGTTATTATTTATTTGACGCAATATTTAATATTTCTGTTATATTTCTAATATTACAACACATGAAACATAACCATAATACTATTACATCACATCAATGTGCACATATATACCATAAGTTACAACTAAGATGTCATTCGAATGGTGTAAAATATGCAACAATTATAATAAATGTTAGTAAATTGTGGAATGGCATCATACCTTTCTATTGACTAGCTTGTGTGTTGTGTAGTGTACCAACCCTTGCTAGGAAGGAAGGGCCCTCCTTTTTAGCAGGGACCAATGGTTAGGAAGGTACTGTACATAGCTATATGATTTATTTCCTCTTAGTTATAATTCACGTGTTATTGTTGTTACTATTATTATTAGTCTTGTTAATGCTTAAATGATTGCATAATTCTAACCTCTGTATTGTGTAACGACATAGGTCCTAGATCGTTCCCTTTATTAGTGTGACAATTATTTAATTTTCGTTACAGTTTGATGGTGTGTTCATTTCATTTTAATGTGTGTTTCAACATTTGTTGAGATAATGGTTTCCGAGAGTATTGTTCTTTTATGAATAAGAGTGAAAATGCGAGAGAGTGGTTTTATTCTGCATTGTGTGTTTATTTTTTGAGAGTGTGAACAAGGTTTGAGAGTGTAACAACTAGAGTGTTGAATTGCTGAGAGTGTGATTACAATGATTGAGTTTGCTATTCATTAGCACTAGTCATCATTTTCCTTTGCATGTATTTTGTGTAATAGCTTTGCAATAAAAAAACCTATCTGGATTGACAATTAATGTGAAGAGTTGGAACTATTGCTCTGAATTAAAAGGACAATTGTTTTGCCCAACGATAAGCTAAAGAAAAACCTATACACAACTTTCACATAATTCAAGTTGAAGCAAAACTTGGAATGTTGTTTGAAATCTGAATATGAATTATTTAAGGGTCAAAGTAAACATATAGTAATTCAAAAGTGTGTAAGATCATTAAATAAACAATATGTAATTTTAATTAATCAAATTGGCCATTAAATGAAGTTTGGGCATGCATTTTAGTGAAGCAAGGAAATTTTGGCCTGCTTCAAAAAATGCATGCCAAACCTTCATTTCAAGGCCAAATTGAATGATTCAACTTGTAGAATACTTTTTAAACTTATAATAACATTAATTTTGCACATAGAAATTTATGTTGTGCGAGAATATGCCAAATTGGATCTATTTCATATGGTTAAAGTCTAGGTTTTTGTGCCTCAGATAAATGCACTCTGTTGGGCCTCACAATTATCATGATTCCCTTACCCTATTTCTTAGTTTTAATAATTTTTTCTTGTCTTTTTCCTATATTTATGATATATTAACCTATATAACATATGTTTCAGAAGGGATTAATTTAATTTTAATATTTTTCCGTTATGCCGAACTATTTCGATTGCAAAAGCACTATTTTCTCATGATTGAATTTTTACTATGAACAACGGTTCTACGACAACTGAAACTCGATGTTTCCTGACATGTTTGTGGTAAAATCAGATAATGCGATATTGTCTCAACCAACTATAGTAGGAAACCAATCCTGCTTCTTATATGAGGAAATATGTTAGGGAAAAAGACCTTGGTTCTCTCATATGGGCGATATTAAGACTCTTTTGTAACTGAAAACAAGCATCCTGAGAATTTCATATTCTCATAATTTCTCTTTGTTAAAATATTTACTGTTCTTATCCTCCAGGATTGTGGTATAAAGCTGGGGGCTTGTGTCCCAAAAGAGAATTTTTTTTTGGGATGTAATATACTTTTTATACATTTGATAAACTCACTGAAGCATTGTAATTGTTCTTTCATAATATAATGCAAGTTTATGTAGTTGGGAGTTAATTTACTATTCTGATTTCTGTTATAAGGTAGTCTGATTTCAATAGTTTGGGCCCGCTCCTGGATGAGGCGTTGGCTTCGTTTGTATCACTAGCTTCACATTTTACCCTTTTATGTCAATCATCTACTTGTTAGATTAATTACAAATTGTGTGCTTTATTTTGAGTAGGGATAATATCGGTAGTCGTAATATTGGTTTGCAGGGATTTCTCTTTAGATAAGTCAATTTATAATTGTTGTTGCTTTAATGTTGTTCCCTGAAGGTTATCTCTAGATCGTGAATGATTTTGCACTAGTTTAATTTCTTTCCTGTTACTTTTTCTTTTCTATTCCACAGAGTATAGTTTCCTAGTGTTGTTCCTTCAATTCCATGATTGTTGTTTCTTAAGTAGCAACTTAGCATTCGATATATTCCCTTGTTTTTTCTTGTAAAGAGTAATTAGAATTCAATATTTATGAATGATTTCTAGAAGATATAGTTCGCCTGAGAGATAGATCTTTTGAATGCATGTTTCAAGTTAGGATTTGATTCTTTCATTATAGTCACTTTTCTTACTATTAGAGAATTAGTTAATGTTAGTTTCAACACTATCTCTTGCATATAATTTTCATACAACCTTGAAATAACTAGATGAAACCTCAGGTTGACAATTTAAAATGTGGTAGTTAGTTGCTTCTTTAGAACAATTAATTGTTCCAACATTTTGGCGTTATTGTCAGGGAGGTTCTCAAAAGAGGGTGCCATTATTTTTAGTTGCATATATTGATTCTTTGAGGGTTGGATATTGAAGATGAACGGTAAGAACCCACACACACACCCTATTAAATAGAAACTTATGGTGGTGTCTGCCCTCAATTGTTAGATTTAGACTATTGAGTATGCATGACTGTTAGGTCCCTATATTACTAGTATAGTCCCTTATTGTTGTTAGTGTAACCCCTTTATTGTTATTATTGTACCTCTGTAAACCACATATTGTTATTATTGTAAATTATTATTGTTAGGTCGGCTAGGATTACATTGTGGCCCCATGGACTCCTATATATAGAAATGAGGTTTTGTAATTTGTATCATCCAAGAATTGTTCATTCATGTAATGTATTGGAGGTTTCCCCCTCAAAGTGGCTTATTTCTAAGGCGTTTATATCTCTTTTCTTCTACTTTTAGAATTGGTTTCATGACATTTGGTATCAGAGCTTTGAGATTCTAGGGTTTCACTGCTCCAAACAGGTCATCGTGGCATTTGCGCTATAACTTTTTTTTCTACGAAGGTTCAAAAACTGAAATTTTTAGAGTGCGAAGCCAAAACCCTGAGGAACATCATTGTTGGAAATATGATGAGTTTTCCTTGATGGCAACCTACTTGATGAAGTTTTCCTTGATGGAAACTGACTTACTGAAGTTTTCATTGGATAGAAACCTATTACAGATGTAAGAATGATTTATCTACAGAGAAAAGAATTCCAGTAAATATCGGAGAAATGATAAATATAATATGTCACAATGTATACGTGCTATTGTAAAGGCCAAGTCGTGTATACATGCGGTTAAGTACGTCCCAAGTCGCGTATGCCCTTTTGCGCTCCAAAATTATAATACCAAGGGGCATTACCATGGTTTTGGCACACAGTATTGAGCGTTGTATGGCTTATTTGATTCCGTCCAAGAATACCATCGGAAGTTGTGTGGTTTTGACTCATGGTATTGGTAAAAGCTAAATCTATTTAAGGAGAAGAAGATCATAGTGCAAGGTGTGCACATGTAAGGGTTTTTGATGGATAAATTTCTCTAACGAATATCTGCATGGATGAACTCTGTTCTTAATTTATAGATTTGAATCTATGATGCACCCATGGATATAATTATGGTTCAAGATCTCTAGATCTGACGATGATGAATCTCTGGTTTGATCGACTGACGAAAGCATGAAGAACTGGTGCAAGTCTGCTGAAGAGAGTGAATAAATCTGGGTAAGTTTTAGAGATCTGGTCTGTTCTACAAAATTTATTTTTAAAGATCTATACGCTAGTTGGTTTCAGAAAAAACACGTATATACGCAGGTTATATTCTTGAAAAGCGCGTATGGAAGTTAGGGTTTCTGAAGAATAAAATACACAGAAGTATACGCGGGTTGGTGTGTAGGAAAGCACGTATATACGTGGCTTCAGTGAAGAAAAGTAGTGTATGCTATTTGAATTAATGAATGTTCAGGGTTGAGTTTGTATCTGCATATCTATTCTGAAGTCTGGGTTATTTCTGATGTTTTGGTTTCAGTGATCTCACTGTTTTATTTGAAGTATTGGGAAAAGTATGTTTGTTGATGTTAAGTGAAGGGTTGTGTTGAAGCTGTTTGATCTAGTATGAAAATTGATGAAACATGGTCTACAGTGGGTCTGAGGGTTGAAGTAGAAGCTTTCTGCAAGTAGAAGCTGGTGTTGAAATCAGGGGGTCGAAGCTCCCTTCCAGGAGAGGCGGGTAAACGAGATTAGGGGGTTGGAGCTCCCTTCCAGTTGTAGCTGGAAAATGAGAGAAGGTTGCAGCCTTCTGTAGGTAGAAGCCTGCGTACTGGTATAAGTCTGCATCAGTACAATGTTGTAAAGGTTTTCTATATAATAAAGATTGAAAATAGAGACGATAGCAGCGGTGGTTTTTCTCCCGAATTGGGTTTCCACTTTAAATATTGGTGTTCATGTGTGTGATGCTTTATTCTGTTGATTACTACTCATAACCTGATACATAATTGATAAATATTTTTATAAGATTACTTCTGTGAATTGTCTCTAATTCTGGAAAGTGAAATCAGTATACGCTAGTTTCCTTCTGCATTTCCGCGTGCATACGCTAGTTCCGTTCATAAAAAATGCGTATGGAAATATGATCAAAGAAAAAAATTGAATTTATATTATAAGCTCTAAATACTGATTCACCCCCCCTCTCAGTATTTTTCCCAACAATTGGAATCAGAGCAGGTCCTTCTGAAAAAGCTTAGCCGCTAGAAGGAAGATCAAGCAAGATGAGCAATCAAGATGGAACAACATTTATCAGGCCTCCGCTCTTTAACAGAAACAATTTAATCTTCTGGAAAAAAAGGATGAGATCCTATCTTCAGTCTCTGGGAGCAGATGTATGGGCAATTGTTGAAGGAGGATATCAATATCCAACTGCAGTACCAACAGATTCGACGGAAAGAAAGAATTATGAAACCAATGCAAAGGCGGTCAATGCTCTATTGGGAAGTCTAAATGAATCAGAATTTGTCAAAGTCATGTAGCTGAATACAGCAAAGGAAATATGGTACAAAATCATTCTAAGTTATGAAGGTGATGCAAAGGTAAAAAGTGCTAAACTCCAAACTCTCAAATTTCAATATGAGAATCTAAAAATGGATAATGAGGAGAGCATTGCAAATTTATTTTTACGTCTTGATGATATTGTAAATTGTATGAGAAATCTGGGAGAAACAATAACCGAATCCACTCTGGTTGAGAAAATTTTAAGATCACTAACGACAAAATTTGAGTCAAAAGTTTCTGCTCTTGAAGAAAAGCAGGATCTTCAAAATCTTACTGTGGTGCAACTTCATGGCATACTAACTGCATATGAAATGAGAAGAGGAGGACCATCAGAAGTCAAAGAAGCAGTCTTTAGAACTTCTACAAAAGGGAAGGAAGTACAAAAAACAAAAGGATCAGGATATATCTCAGAAGAAGATGAGATAAACTTTGTAAAGAAACTTCAACTTGGCACAGAACTGTTCAGAGGTAAGCTTCCTTTCAACAGCTAGATTGTGGAAGGGTTATTTAACAGTTACTAAGGACTTATAAAAGGAAACACACAAGGAAGTAGCAGAAGCACAAGAATCTGTTTAGCACTAGAAAAATTTACTATACTCATGAAGACAATGATGGGTTATCTGATAGTGAGGAAGAATGTGAACAAGATCTTAGACTTCTCATGGCATTTGAAAAAGAATCTAGAGAAGAAAAGGATACTTTTGTGGATGCTCTATAAGGCAATGATTTTCTTGATGAAAACAATGAACTCAAAATCTTCTTAGAAGAGAGTAAAATAACCATAGAAACTCTGAAAAATCAGCTTGAAGAAAAGGAGAAACACAATGAGAAATTAGAGTGTGAACTAGTAAGTCTAAGAAAAGAACTTGAGAAAGTAAAGACTCTGAATCTTAGATTTTCTAAAGGATATGAAATCTTAGATGAGATTATCAAGGTACAACGTTCTCCCTTTATAAAGACATGTCTTGGATATATCGGAGAATCTTCTCAGGCTTCAGCACCAAATTATCTAAAAGCAGCTACAGCTGGTATACAACATGCTGCCACTCAGCAAGGGAATAAAGAATCTTTACAGGTAAAGCATGATCATCTCAATTCAAAGAACACTAACAGGAATATCTTTCAAAGAAACACAAATCAACAGGTAAATTCAAGTAGGAAATTTCATGATCGCAGAAATTTCTTCTTCAATGGACAATGTTGCTCATGTCACAATTTTGGTCATAAAGCTGTTCAATGTGTTGCATATAAAACCATCATGACAAGAGAAGCAAGAAAGAAAAGGATTGATATTGAAACAAAGAAGAATACCTATAACAACTTTTCTCCTCTTCAAAATGAAGTTGAATGTGATTATTGCAATAATTTTGGTCATGAAGAATCTGAATGCAGGAGCAAAATTCAGCCAAAAGAACATGTTCCTTCAAGCTCCAAAGTATGGAAAAAGAAGGAATTACAGGTTGAAAATTGTGGCATAGCGTTATTTTCAGAAGGTGAAAAAAATCAATGGTACATTGATAGTGGATTCTCAAGACACATGACAGGTGACAAAAAAAAACTTCTTGCATATAGTGCTCTAGAAAAGGAAAAGAAGGTTACATTTGGAAATGATACTCCTGCGGTCATTAAGGGAAAAGGGTCTGTTTTTCTAAAAGAAAAGGTGAAAGCTAATGATGTCATGTATGTGGATGGATTAAAGCACAACCTGTTAAGTGTAAGTCAAATGTGTGATCAAGGAACTGAAGTTGTCTTTAGTTCAAAAGAATGTGTGGTACGTGATCTTGATACAGGTAAAGCAATTATAAAAGGAAAAAGAACTCCAAGCAACTTGTATGTATTGAAGAACTGCAAAGAACAATGTTACTTGAGTAAATCTTCAGAAAACTGGCTATGGCATAGAAGGTTGGGGCATCTGAGCTTCTCTCAAATCAACAAATCAAGCAAACTTAAAGCTATTCGTGATCTTCCCAATATTACTCTACCTGAAAGTATCATATGAAAATCTTGCCAATTCGGTAAACAAACCAGAATGCAATTTAATGCCAAGGAAGGATCATCAAGTAAGCCTCTTGAACTCATTCATACTGACATATGTGGACTTGTGAGGAAAAAGTCACCATGTGGTGAACAATACTATATCTTATTTATTGATGATTTCTCTAGAATGTGTTGGATTGGGTTGCTTAAACACAAAGATGAAGAATTTGAGAAATTTCAGATCTTCAAAGCACTAGTTGAGAATGAATTAGATCTAAAAATCAAGTGTCTTAGATCTGATCGAGGAGGAGAATATACATTAGATGAATTCCTTGAATTTTGTGAACAACATGGCATAAAAAGACAGTTTTCTGTAGCTGGCACTCCACAAAAAAATGGCGTAGCAGAAAGAATGAATAGAACAGTTCAACAAATGGATAGAGCTATGCTTGATGATTCCGGAACACCTGACACATTTTGGGGAGAAGCAGCACATACAGCGGTAAATATTCTTAACAAGGCACATGTTCGTGTAAATAGTGATAAAACTCCATATGAACTCTGGTATGGTAATCCTCCCACTGTGAAGCATTTTAGAATTTTTGGAAGCAAATGCTTTATAAAAAATAATGATGAAAATCTTGGCAAGTTTGAACCTAGAGCAGATGAAGGAATACTTCTTGGTTACTCCTCTAGGAGTAGAGCATATAAATGTTACAATAAAAGGCTTCGAAAGATTGTTGATTATATTGATGTTGTTATTGATGAGTCTCCTGCAGCTCCAAAAGAAGAAAAAAAAACAACAGATGAAGACAATGATGACATATATCCTTCTACATCAAATAGAAATGATATTGACAGTGAACCCAATGAAGAACCCGAAGATGAATTATCTGAAAAAGCTCCATCCAGATATGTTCAAAAGAATCATCCAGAATCTCAAATTTTGGGAGAAAAGGGATCAGGTGTACAAACAAGAGGGACTCTTGTGGGATCTTCTAGCTATCTGGCATTTCTATCCACTATTGAACCACAAAATGTCAATCAAGCTAGCAAATATGAATGTTGGATTCAAGCCATGAATGAAGAGCTTGATCAAATTGAAAAGAATCACACTTGGGAATTAGTACCAAGACCTCATGAAAAAAATGTCATTGGAACTAAATGGATATTCAAAAACAAGTTAAATGAGAATGGGGATGTTATAAGAAATAAAGCTAGACTTGTTTGCAAGGGGTATGCTCAACAAGAAGGTATAGACTTTGAAGAAACGTTTGCTCCTGTAGCTAGACTTGAAGCCATAAGAATGTTTCTTGCTTTTTCAAGCTTCCAACAAATCAAAGTTTATCAAATGGATGTTAAATCTGCCTTTCTCAATGGTGATCTAGAAGAAGAAGTTTATATAGAACAACCAGAAGGATTCATTTTGGGAAATGATGAAAATCTTGTTTGTAGACTTAAAAAGGCTCTATATGGTCTCAAACAAGATCCAAGGGCATGGTATTATCGTCTTGACAAATATCTTCATCAACAAGGATTTTCAAAGGGGTCTGCTGATAGCAACTTATACACAAAAAATGAAAATGATAAACTATTGATTGTGGTTGTATATGTTGATGATATCATTTTTGGAAGTAATGAAGAGTCTATGAGTCAGAAATTTGCTTCTGATATGCAGCAAGAATTTGAAATGTCTTTACTTGGGGAACTAACATTCTTTCTTGGCTTGCAAGTGCAACAAACAACAGATGGAATATTCTTATCACAAGCAAAATATCTTAAGAAAATCTTGAAGAAGTATGGCATGGAAGATTGCAAACCTGTAAGTACACCAATGATAACCGGATGTAATCTTAGTTCTAATGATGATTCCCCCACGGTGAATCAACCAGAATACAGATCTATGATAGGAAGTCTACTTTATCTCACTGGGACAAGACCAGACATCATGCATGCAGTTGGGATTGTTGGAAGATTCCAAGCTAATCCAAAAGAGTCTCATCTTCAGGCTGTGAAAATAATATTCAAATATCTACAAGGAACTCAAGACTTTGGACTATGGTATCCAAAGAATGTTGATCTTACTCTTCATGCATACACTGATGCAGATTGGGCCGGAAATGTTGATGATCGGAAAAGCACTAGTGGTGGTGCATTCTATATGGGACCCCGCTTAGTATCTTGGTTTAGCAAGAAGAAAAGCTCTATTGCCTTATCTACAGCAGAAGCAGAATATGTGGCTGCCGCATCATGTTGTACTCAACTTCTCTGGATGATGCAAACCTTACAAGACTTTCAAATCAAATGTTCACCTCCTATCTCCATTATGTGTGACAATACAAGTGCCATCAGTATCTCAAAGAATCCTATTATGCATTCCAAGACCAAGCACATTCCCATAAAATATCACTTCTTACGTGAACAAGTGCTTGAACAAAAAGTGAAATTGGAGTATGTTCCCTCCAAAGAACAAGTTGCTGATATATTTACCAAACCTCTACCCAGGGAAGCGTTCGAATATCTCAGAAAGAAGTTGGGATTTGTCTCTGCCTCTCAGAAGATCAGATCTACTTAAATTCAAAAGATTAAATTGGATACGCGGACTTACTGAAGAACAGTCGCGTATATATGCAAGTTTATACACAGAAAACCACGTATGAGTGTTTGCTGACAAAATATTTCTGGGTCAGCATTCTTCAGCACAGCTGCAGTGCTGTTGGGTCTCTCTGGTGATGTTCCAGCTCTTATATTTCTGTTTCATTCTTTAATACTTCTGATGAAGATGCCTTGATGATTTGTTGTTGAAAGTGTTCAGGATGCACAGGCTAAGGGGGAGCATTGGTCATGTGAAAAGGATGCATTGTTGGCATTATATTTATTTGTTGTTGTCTGACCTCATGCTTGAGAATATTTGATCCTTGATTGTATAATTCATCTCTGTAATTTGATGAAAAAGGTCATGTTGAGACCCATGATGTAAAATTGTAATATTCAGTCATGTAAGGGCTTGATCAAATTTGTAAACCCACTTGGTTGGGTAGTTGAGTCAAAATGTGTAAACCCACTTGGTTGGGTACTTGAGTCACATATGTAAATCCACTTGGTTGGATCGTTGATGTAAGTATGAGTCCTTGGTGATAGGAAAGGTCATAGAGTCATGTACTTCATTGAAAATTTATGTTTGAAGATGCAGCATGATCTCAGGGGGAGCATGGTATTGTCGGTACAAAGGATCTTGATCTACCCTTTGCCCTTGATGTCAAAGGGGGAGAATGTTGTTGCTGAATTTATTTCTGGTCATGGTTGCCATCAAGTCCAAAGGGGGAGATTGTTGGAAATATGATGCAATGAGTTGTCCTTGATGGCAACCTACTTGATGAAGTTTTCCTTGATGGAAACTAACTTACTGAAGTTTTCTTTGGATAACAACCTATGTATTACAGATGTAAGAATGATGTATCTACAGAGAAAAGAATTCCAGTAAATGCCGGAGAACTGATAAATATAATATGTCACAATGTATACGCGCTTTTGTAAAGGCCAAGTCGCGTATACACGTGGATAAGTACGTCCCAAGTTGCGTATGCCCTTTTGCGCTCCAAAATTATAATACCAAGGGGCATTACCATGGTTTTGGCACACAGTATTGAGCGTTGTATGGTTTATTTGATTCCGTCCAAGAATACCATCGGAAGTTGTGTGGTTTTGACTCATGGTATTGGTAAAAGCTAAATCTATTTAAGGAGAAGAAGATCATAGTGCAAGGTGTGCACATGTAAGGGTTGTTGATGGATAAATTTCTCTAACGAATATCTGCATGGATGAACTTTTTTCTTAATTGATAGATCTGAATCTATGATGCACCCATGGATATAATGATGGTTCAAGATCTCTAGATCCGACGATGATGAATCTCTGGTTTGATCGACTGACGAAAGCATGAAGAACTGGCGCAAGTCTGCTGAAGAGAGTGAATAAATCTGGGTAAGTTTTATAGATCTGGTCTGTTCTACAAAATTTATTTTTGCAGATCTATATGCTAGTTGGTTTAAAAAAAAAGCGCGTATATACGCGGGTTATCTTCTTGAAAAGCGCGTATGGAAGTTAGGGTTACTGAAGAATAAAATACACAGAAATATACGTGGGTTGGTGTGCAGGAAAGCGCGTATATACACAGATTCAATGAAGAAAAGTAGCGTATGCTATTTGAATTAATGAATGTTTAGGGTTGAGTTTGTATCTGCATATCTATTCTGAAGTCTGGGTTATTTCTGATATTTTGCTTTCAGTGATCTCACTGTTTTGTTTGAAGTATTGGGCAAAGTATGTTTGTTGATGTTAAGTGAAGGGTTGTGTTGAAGCTGTTTGATCTAGTATGAAAATTGATGAAAAATGGTCTGCAGTGGGTCTAAGGGTTGAAGTAGAAGCTTTCTGCTAGTAGAAGCTGGTGTTGAAATCAGGGCGTCGAAGCTCCCTTCCAGGAGAGGTGGGTAAACGAGATTAGGGGGTTGGAGCTCCCTTCCAGTTGCAGATGGAAAATGAGAGAAGGTTGCAGCCTTCTACAGGTAGAAGCCTGCGTACTGGTATAAGTCTGCATCAGTACAACGTTGTAAAGGTTTTCTATATAATAAAGATTGAAAACAGAGACGACAAAAATGGTGGTTTTTCTCCCGAATTGGGTTTCCACCTTAAATATTGGTGTTCATGTGTCTGATGCTTTATTCTATTGATTAATACTCATAACCTGATACATAACTGATAAATCTGTTTATAAGATTGCTTCTGTGAATTTTCTCTAATTCTGGAAAGTTAAATTAGTATACACTAGTTTCCTTCTGCATTTCCGCGTGCATACGCTAGTTCCGTTCATAAAAACCGCGTATGGAAATCTGCTCAAAGAAAAAAAATGAATTTATATTATAAGCTCTAAATACTGATTCACTCCCCGTCTCAGTATTTTTCCCACAATCATCACAAAATTTTAGAGCTTGGTTCGCAATATTTTCAGAGATATGATCTGTGCAAGTTAGGTAATTTTGCAGGCTCCTGAATTTAACCTAAACAAGTCATCGTGGTATTTTCGTAATAAATTTTTTTCTACAAAGGTTCAGAAGCTGAAATTTTTAAAGTGCGAAGCTAAAATCCTGAGGAACATTGTCACAAAATTTTTCACAAAATTTCAGATATTGGTTCGTAATATTTTCGGAGATATGATTTGTGGAATTTAGGGTTTTTTTAGGCTTCTGAATTTCATCTCAAAGAGGTGATCGTGGGAAAATATTCATAGCTCTCTCTCTGAGCATTGGATTGGAATGCTGTAAAAAGTGGCCACAAGTACACAGACTGTAGTTTTTGATATATCAATTTCAGAGCCAAAGGAGGAAACAGTGACACGTGGCAAGTCGTACAAGTTTTCTCTATTGAACTAGTCCAAAATTGGGTCATTGTGGGAGATTGGACATAAATTTTCCTTGAAGAATCCAAATCAGATCAGACCTGTGGCATTTGAAAGAAGCTTCAGAGGGCTACTACAGGGCTAAATTTCAGATATTGAGGATTTGAAATTATAGAGATAATTTAATTTCAATATCGAGCTCCTCAAAAGCAAGTAAAAGGTGTTTTTTTATTTTTTATTTTATTTATTTATTTATTTATTTTTCTGAATTGCATAAGTCTTGTTTGAAGAATCAAGTTGAATTGATTCCAAGGGCATATTGTAGAATAGATATCAATATTGGATTCTAAAATGGCCCCTAAAAAGAATTCAACACCCATTAAGCCTTTAGAAGGCTCTACTATGACTCATGAAGACGAAGAATGGCAACATGACATATCAAAATTACAAGAGCAGGTGCAACAAATTTCGCTCTCGCAAAGAGCAACAAAAAATGAAATGGAAATTTTGAAGAAAGGCGTGGAAACTAAGATGGATGGTTTGAAGAAAGGCGTGGAAGCTAAGATGAATGGTTTGAAAGCTAAGATGGATGGCATAGAAGTGGGCATGGAAGCTAAGATGGATGACATGGAAGCTAAGATCGATGAAAAAATGAAAGACAACATGGAAAACATGAAGAAGGATCTAAAAGTAGACATCGAAGGTTTGGCAATGTTGATACAAGAAATGTTTCCTAATGGTGAAAAGATAGTATAAGAAACTCATGATGAGAAAAAAATAAATGTTAATCGTGATTTCATAAACTCTAATGTTGGAGGCAAGAACCACCATATTCCAAAAATGGATATGAGGAAGTTTGATGGAAAGGATCTTGTAACATGGATACTACAGATGGAGCAATATTTTGATCTCAATAATGTGCAAAACACACAAAAGGTACGCATTGCAACTTTACATTTAGAACAAAATACATTTGTATGGTATCGATGGCTTTGCTCCCGTAAAAAAGTTGTCACTTGGTCAATTTTTACGGAGGAAATGATAGCACATTATGAGGATACAAAGAGCAACACCTTCTTTAGCCAATTGATAAATCTTAAACAAAAGGGTTTAGTGGGGGAGCACATTGAGGACTTCCAAAAATTGAATATAAGGGTAACTGATATTCCAGAGGAACACATGATTGATCTATTCATAGGTACTTTAAAGGATAACATCCAACATGAAGTTTGCATTTTGGAACCTGATTCATTGGAGAAGGCATTCAGGTTGGCAAGAAAAATTGAATGTAAAATTATGGCGACAAGGAAGCCTACCACTCACTTCTATAAAGAGGGAAGTGTTGCTACTCCTAGATTTCCACAACCTACATGGTTGACACCACAACAATTGGAAGAAAAAAGAGCAAAAGGGCTTTGCTACAGTTGTGATAGAAAATACACTAAAGGTCATAAGTGTGCTGAGAAGAAATTATTTTACATAGATTGTGAAGAAGAAGAAGAGAATGAACAAGAAGAGGATATACACCAGGAACCAGCCCTAGAAGAGGAAGAAATGAATCTGACCATATCATGTAATGCACTGGCAGGAATTACCACTCCTCAAACTCTCAAGATAGAAGGACATATCAAGAAGAAAAAGGTAATAGTGTTGATTGATTCATGTAGCACCCATAATTTTATTCATTGTAAGGTAGCCAAGGAATTAAATTGTTTCCTATACCCAGCACCAGAATTTCAAGTGATGGTTGCAAATGGAGGAACTATAAATTGCTCCGGAAAATGCCATAATATCAAGCTAACCATGGGGGAATATGTATTGAATAGTCCAATGCTTTCCATTCCTATGGGAGGTGCTGATGTTGTACTAGGAGTACAATGGTTGCAATCTTTGGGGACGGTAGCTTTTAATTTTCAAGAACTTTTCTTGAAATTTTTTTCAGAAGGAAAGGAAGTTGAATTACGGGGTATTGCGGGGAAGCCAGGAAGGATAATAAGCTCTCATGTCATGACAAAGCTTCTAAAGAAAGAACAGCGAGGCGTAATTGCACAATTATGCTCACTAGAAGTTCCAACATCAAAATCATCTATTTCTGCAGATCTCCAACAAGTCTTGGACAATCATTCCAAGGTGTTTGAACTCCCAAAGGACTCCCACCTATTCATGATCATGATCATGCTATTCATTTGATTCCAGGAAGTGTTCCTCCAAACATCAGGCCTTATAGATATCCTTACTTCCAAAAGAGCGAAATTGAACGTATGATTGCAGAAATGTTAGAGGCGGGTATAATTCAACCTAGTCAAAGTTCTTTCTATGCTCCCGTAGTATTGGTACACAAGAAGGATGGATCATGGCGAATGTGTCCAGATTATAGGGAGCTCAATAAGCTCACCATTAAAGATAAATTTCCCATTCCTGTGATTGATGAATTATTGGATGAATTACATGGAGCAATTTATTTTACCAAGTTAGATCTTCATTCAAGATATCATCAAATTAGAATGAAGACTGAAGATATTCCAAAAATAGTATTTCGAACTCATGAGGGTCATTATGAATTTTTGGTCATGCCTTTTGGCCTTACCAATGCACCTTCTACATTTCAAGGGTTGATGAATTCCATTTTCAAACCTTCCTTAGAAAATTTGTGCTAGTATTTTTTGATGATATACTAATCTACAACAGGTCTTGGAAGGATCATGTTGAACATGTTGACAGGGTGCTCAAACTATTGCAGGAGAAACAATTATATGCAAAAACATCCAAATGTTTCTTTGGAGTACAAGAGGTGGAATATCTGGGTCATATTGTATCTCACGAGGGTGTTAAGGTAGACCCTAACAAAATTAAAGCCATTAAGGAATGGAAAGTCCCCACAACCATAAAGAAGTTGCGAGGATTTCTCGGGTTAACAGGGTATTATCGCAATTTTGTTAAGAATTATGGGAGAATAGCAGCACCTCTAACAACATTATTGAAGAAAGATGCATTTTCATGGACTCCTGAAGCAACTAAGGTCTTTGAACATCTTAAAGAGGCAATGTGCCTAGCACCGGTCTTAGCTACGCCAGACTTCACAAAAACCTTTATTGTGGAATGTGATGCCTCAGGAAATGGAATTGGTGCCGTTTTAATGCAGGAAGGAAGACCCATTGCTTTTGAAAGTCGTCCAATCAAAGGAAAGTATTTACAGAAACCTATTTATGAGAAGGAAATGTTAGCAATACCGCATGCACTAAAGAAATGGCGACCTTACCTAATGGGAAGACACTTCAAGGTAAAAATGATCATGATAGTCTTAAACACTTTTTGGAACAAAGATTATCTTCAGAAGAGCAACAAAAATGGGTCACAAAGATGTTGGGTTATGACTTTGAAATAATATACAAAAAAGGGAAGCTAAATGTTGTTGCAGATGCATTCTCAAGAAAGAATGAAGAGGTGGAAGCATTGCTTTGTGCCATTTCTATTATCCAACCAGATTGGATAACTAAAGCAAGAGATGAATGGAAGAAGGACAAAGATGTATGGATACTCATTCAAAAGTTGCAGCAAGATCCTAGTACATCTGATACATTTAGTTGAAAAAATGATTCCTTATGGTACAAAGATCGCTTATATCTTTGTAAGAATTTCCAACTAAAACAAAAGATTCTTCTGGAATTGCACACTTCTCCTTTAGGAGGACACTCAGGATTTTTAAAAACTTACCACAGGGTGAAGAAAGAATTTTTTTGGGATGGCCTTAAATCCGATATTCAAAAGTTTGTGGCGGAATGTTTGGTTTGCCAGCAGAATAAAGTGGAAACAATTAAGACCCCAGGACTTCTACAACCTTTATCCATTCCAAGTAAACGTTGGGAGGAGATTTCAATGGATTTTATCACAGGTTTACCTAAGTCTGAAGGAAAGAGTGTCATCATGGTGGTAGTTGATAGAGTTACCAAGTATGCACACTTTTGTGCATTATCTCATCCATTTAAAGCAAGTACAGTTGCTACTACATTTATGGACACAATTCAAAAGCTACATGGAAACCCAAGGGTTGTTGTGAGCGACAGAGATCCCATTTTTACTGGAAATTTTTGGACGGAGTTATTTTCTTATTTGGGTACTCAATTAGCTCATAGCTCATCTTATCATCCTCAATCTGATGGTCAAACTGAGATAGTAAATAAATGTTTGGAAGGATATCTTCGTTGTTTTGTATCCGATAAACAAACACAATGGGTCAAGTGGTTACCTCTTGCTGAATGGTGGTATAACACTTCCTTCCATACTGCAGCAAAAATGACCCCATTTATGGCACTTTATGGATATCATCCACCAACCATCACATCATCTTTAAGGGAAAATTCGAAGGTTCAAGCAGTGGAAGATCACATCGAGCATCAGCAAGAAGTTCTCCAACTCTTAAAGGATAACCCGAATTTGGCACAAAATCGAATGAAACAACAGGCAGATCAACATCGTAGCGAGAGAAGTTTTGATGTAGGAGATTGGGTATTTTTACGGCTACAACCATACAAACAAATGTCCCTCAAGCAAGCTAATAAGTATAATAAATTATCGCCAAAGTACTATGGTCCTTACAAGGTGTTGCAAAAGATTGGTACTATGGCATACAAATTGGAGCTTCCTGCTTCTTCACGAGTGCATCCAGTTTTCCATGTTTCATGCTTAAAGAAGGTTATAGGTGAAAATCTTCCATTTCAAACAATATTTCCAGAACTTGATGAGGAAGGAAAAATCATATTGGAACCTGAAGCGGTCATGGAAACAAGAACTCGACAGCTACGAAATCGATCAATTTCAGAGTATCTCATCAAGTGGAAGAACTTACCCACTGAAGGTTCTACATGGGAGGATGAGAATTTTATACAGAAGCACCCATAGCTACTCAAGCGTTGAGGACAACACTTTTTTGAAGGAGAGGGGCATGTTAGGTCCCTATATTACTTGTATAGCCCCTAATTGTTGTTAGTGTAACCCCCTTATTGTTATTATTGTAACCCTGTAACCCCCATATTGTTATTATTGTGCCCTTAAATTATTATTGTTAGGTCAGCTAGGATTACATTGTGGCCCCATGGACTCCTATATATAGAAAGGAGGTTTTGTAATTTGTATCATCCAAGAATTGTTCATTTATGTAATGTATTGGAGGTTGCCCCCTCGAAGTGGCTTATTTATAAGGCGTTGATATCTCTTTTCTTCTATTTTTGGAGTTGGTTTCACAACAATGACTATGAAGAACATTAGAGGTACGAACAAGGTAGAAATAGATAAAAAATCCACTTTAAAAAGTACTAAAAGCCAGGGTCAATTTGGCCTTGGGGGAGCGACCTTTATAGATGAAATCATTTGATGGGTAGAATCTCAGGCCTTGGTAGACCCCCGAACATTATCTGAAAAGGGCTCTACTAAAATTTCCCCTCTAGTAGCAGAATATTCTGTTGCGGCTAATGTTGAGATTCACAAGAAAACCATAGGATCAGAGTAAAGCTTTCAAGATTTAGCAAATAGACATATAAATCCTTTTATCAAGAGCGAGGGTAAACTTTACACTTTAAAGGAAGGGAGAAGTGAGAAAAGTGATCCATATCCTCAACCCCATGAGCAGGAACTTTCTGCGACACTAATTGCGAAATAAGGAATCAAAATTCCTGATTCGAGTAGTGTTGTAAGACCTATAATAGGTTCAGGGTCTCACCACCATACTGGTCTTTTTCAGTTAGTACCTCTTGATTTTGGAATTCCTGAAGGATACTGGCAGAAGTGGTTAATGGATTTTATGAAAATCACGCATCGGAAGTTGGTGACAACTCATGTACCTGTCAGGAAATCCAGGCAAGTGAGCGGGCCCTTATATGTCATCAATATTTTTTTAATAAAAGGTCTTCTTGTCTATTATTTTCTTTGTCCTCCAGTTGCAGAGTTACGGTGACCAACATCCAAACTGTACATTTTCGATTCGACATTAACATTAGATTGTTCATTGTCTCTAGTTACTGGGAAATTCGTAATTCCACATTTCTTACTTATCCTTTCTTTCAAATTTTAAACATGGAGAAAACCCCGAAATCAACTAAAAAACCTACAATCTCTATGGCATATGTTCATACGCCCCTTATGGCCAGAGAAGTCGAAGTATGTGATTCTTGTTGCTCCTTGGACCTTTTGGAGTTTCGAAAAGACATTCTTGATAGTTCCAGTGACTCAAATAATATTTTTCAAGTCGTCCAGTCTGTCCTTTATCATGTAATTGTCCCACATACCTATAATTTCTCTGAATTTTTCAGTTTTTTAGTGTCTTCCCTTTTCCCATAAAGGAATTTTGTTATGTCTTCTTTATGAGACAATATTTTTTAGGTCACTTCAGAGCTAATACACAAAGATTTTTATTTTCCTACAATCGAGAATCCCAAGAGATTTTCAAATGAGTCCTTAATCCTCACTTATAGACATCTTTCTAAAGAGAATAAGGAAGGTCTATTTAGACTCATACTGCCAATTTTTTTTGAAATTCCTCCACTTGAAATGAATTATCCAACAACCTTATTTTTTTGGAGCTGCATAACATGTCTTAGTTATAATTCTGTCTCTTTTGGGAGAATATGGCACTAGATAGTAAGTGAATAAGCCCTAAGTTTTTTGAGTTTGATGCTGCAACCATATATCGTTTTGGATATCAATTCCTACTTATCCGAATCTATCATTTTTCAATTTTAAAACTATGATATTTTTGTAGAAATTTGCTGAATAATGAATATTTATCCACCGAGATTATCTTGATCACATACTAATTCGAATTCATATGCAACACATAATCTCTTCTACAATCAATCATCAATTTGCGGAAATGGAAACAGTCGCATGCGCACATAAACACAATATGTAATGGGGAAAGCTTATAGCTAAAAACCCCTCAGCTATTTTGTATGTTATATGGAGAGAACATGTAACAGTACATAGCACAATACTCCTCACAAGTACTCAGTACTATCTCATGAAGTTACACACAAACTAGCTTGGTTTTGAACAAGTCACAGGTTCAAAACTCGTCCACTAATTGCCTGCCTCTATTGCGCAATCAAGGTTGGTCTAATGAGAGATCCAAGGTTCGAATCTCCTTGGCTTGACAGCGCAATCCTCATGGGAAATTTCCTCCAAGTGTGGTGCAAATCTCATGCACAACTAATGTCACAACTGATAACTATCTCAACCCTTTCATCTACCTCTTTCACTAGTCTTCACTGAACTGTCCATGCACTGTAGTGAACTGATGTGTTCTTGAGTTGAATAATGAGTTAATAATTAGTGAATTAAATAATATTTAATTCACTCCACTCATTACTAGTTGATTAGCTAGTTAAACTCATCTCAACTAGTTCAACTAAGTTAAACCGAACACAACTCCACCAACTGTCTCATCAACTCCACCAAACTTCTGCCACTGAAGTCCTAACTGAAGTCAACCATGCATGAGCTCACCAAATCCCAAGGAATAGCGTAATTCCTTCTGTCATATGCATGGGCCACATCCGTAGCTCCAACTGAAGTGCTGTAAGAGAATAAACTGAAGTTTAGAGTCCAAATATTATTAAGGGCTAATAATATTTGACTGACCTATTTTTAGACAGGCAGTCTAAAAATAGACTTCGACCTATATGTCTAAAAATAAAGGTCCATATATTTTTACCAACTCGACCAATCATCCAAGAATAGCATACTGCAACTCCTAGACCATGCTCCATATGTCTAAAAATAGACATAGTCTAAAAATAGACTTTGCGCCAAAAATAGCCTGCGGGCCCACTTAGTGAAGGCGACTTCATTTCACTAAGCTCCATCATCTTATTGCATTTTCAACACTCCCTCTCAACAAGATATGGATTATCTGCAACCCCTATCCTGCCTCTGTGGAATTCGAACTTGCTCCTGGTGAGCGCCTTCGTCAAGATGTCAGCATCCCGATCCTCCGTGGGAACATATGAAAGTAACATGATTCTCCGCTGAACACAATCTCTGATATGATGGTACCTGATGTCGATGTGTTTGGATCTATCATGAAATACTGGATTAGCCGAGAGTTTAATGCAACTCTGGTTATCACAATAAATCACTGTAGGCTCCAATGCAACCCGAACAATCCAACGAGGATCTTCCTCATCCAAATAGCCTCGCATGCAGCCAAGCTTGCTGCCATGTACTTGGCCTCTGCTGAACTAAGTGCCACGGATCTCTGCTTCTTGCTGTACCAGGAAACTGCTGTCGACCCAATGTTGAAAACTCCTTCATATGTGCTCTTTCGGTCCATTAGGCTCCCTACCCAATCTGCATCAGTGAAGCCGGAAAGCTTCGCTCCATCCTCCTGTCTGTACCATAGACCATATCCCGATGTGCCACTAAGATAACGCAATACATGCTTGCCCGCCTTCCAAAAGAGCTTGGTAGGCTTAACCATATCTTGCGAAAGTTGGTTAACAGCATAGCATATATCGGGTCGTGTATTGACCAGACACATAAGCGACCCCACCAACTGTCGATAGATAGTTGCATCCACTACCTCCGCTGAAGTAGCATCCTCCTTCCTCCAACCACCAGGAAGAGGAGTATCAATAGGCTTGCAGCCATGCATGCCGAACCTCTCTAGAATCTCCCGGGCATACTTGCCCTGAGAAACAAATAGTCCTCCACTGCACTGCCAAATCTCCAATCCCAGGAAATAATGAAGGAGGCCCAAGTCCTTCATCTCGAACTCTCTAGCAAGGTCCTCCTTGCATGAAAGTATCAACAACTCATCACCCGTCAAAATCAGATCATCTACATACAGTACAATGATCAGCAGCTTCCCCTCCACCACAATCTGGTATAGTTTACGATCTGCCTCACTCTTGGAAAATCCAAGCCCGGTGAAATAACTGTCAATCCGTGTGTACCAAGCACGAGGTGCTTGCTTCAGCCTGTACAGTGCTCTCTTGAGTTGGCACACATGCGACTCACTACTGAAGATCTCAAAACCTTCAGGCTGCTCTATGTACACCTCCTCCTCAATGACTCCGTTGAGGAACGCAGTCTTCACATCCATCTGATGGATGTGCCATTCCATCTGCGCTGAGAGAGCTAGGATCGTCCGTATGGAAGAGTACCTTGCGACAGGTGAAAATGTCTCCTCATAATCGATCCCCTCGATATGTGAGAAGCCACGGGTGACAAATATTTCCTTGTACTTCTCCACACTCTCGTCAGCCGCCTGCTTCACTTTGTAGATCCATCGCGAACCCACCACTGATTTCCCCTCCGGTCTTGGGACAATCTCCCATGCACTGTTTCTGACGATCGAATCATATTATTTGATCATGGCATCTACCCATGCGGGTTCCTCCACAGCTTCCTCAAAAGAGGATGGCTCCGTCACGACACATTGACTCATAAGAGCCATGTATCCAGTGTACCGATCCGGTGACTGCCTCTGTCTGCGCTGTGCTGTAGGTGGTCCTACAATCTTCTCTGCATCTCGAGCCAGTCGCTCAGCTTCTGTAGTGCGCATGCGCCCTCTGATGGTTGGCGCTACATGGGTGGTTTCTTCCACCTCCTGAACCTCCTCTTGTGGCTGATCCACATCCGGAAGCTCCTCCTTAGGAACTAACAGCTCCTCATCTGCATGCAAGTGTAGCTCTCTCTCAAGCGAACACTGCATGGCTTTCTCCTCCTGAAATTTTATATCCCGTCGCACAACAGTCTTGCGACTGTCTGGCACATACACTCGATAGTTGTGAGGTGTATCAGTGTACCCCACAAATATTCCAACTTCAGCAGTTGGATCCAGCTTCCTTCTTGCATCCTTTGTCACATGCATGTAGACAGTAGATCCGAAAATCCGCAAATGGGAAATATCAGGCCTCTTGCCAGAATAAGCCTCCTCTGGTGTACTCATGCCAAGAACCTTGTGAGGACAACGGTTCTGCACATACACTGCTGTATTGCATGCCTCAGCCCACAAGTGAAGGGGTAGGCCCCGATCATGCAACATCGCCCGTGCAGCACCCACGATCGTTCTGTTCTTCCGCTCAGCCACCCCGTTCTGCTGTGGGTTATGGGGTGCGATGAGCTCTCTCCGAATCCCTTCTGCGCTGCAGAACTCCTTGAATTCAGCCGAGACGAATTCACCACCGTTATCACTCCTTAGAGCAATCACCTTCTTCCCCGACTCCTTCTCGACCAGTGCTTTAAACTCACAGAACTTCGCGAATGTATCGCTCTTCTTCTGCATGAAGAAGATCCAGCACTTTCGAGAGAAATCATCAACAAAGATCACATAATACCTGTGCTTTGCTGTCGAAGAAACTGAGAAAGGACCACACACGTCTGTGTGAACTCTCTCAAGGATCGTCGTGGTGCGACTATCCTTCTCGTGAAAGGTGGCTTTCACATACTTCCCAAAAGTACACCCCTTGCACTGATCTGACTGCGCAAGGGTGCCCTTAGGAAGCCCAGTAGAAATCTGCTGCAGAATCTTCAAAGCTCCATGGTGAAGGTGGCCCAATCTCCTGTGCCACAGCTCGCCCTCATCATCCCGGCTCACCACTTCTCCCGCCTTGCATGCCATAGCTGCGTAGCCATCTACTTGCAACTGATAAAGGTTCTTGACTCGAACCCCTATCTTCCGGGTCTCACCAGTAGTCTTACTGCGTGGGAAGGATTTTCCTTCGCTGAAGACCACATCATACCCCTTGTCTTCCAACATCGCCACAGAGATCAGGTTCTTCATCAATCCTAGAACATGAAAAAATTCCTTCAATATGAAAGGTTTACCAGACTCCCTCTCAAAGGAAATGGTACCGATACCAGTCGCACTGTATCTACCATCATCGCCCATCTCGATGTGCACTCCAAGATCCTTTTCCTCCAGATCTAAAAACAGATCTCGATCTCTGGTCATGTGAAATGACGCACCACTGTCCAAGAACCATACTGATCCCGCCACACTTGAAACCAAGCATGCGATCAGTGAAAAATCCAGTTCGAATTGAGAAGCCAATGCCTCTCCCGCTGCAGATCCGGCAGCCTTCTTATTTTTCTTCTTCTGCGGACAATTTGTGGCATAGTGTCCGTGCTGGTGATAGTGAAAACACTTCACCTTGGACATGTCTTGCTTCTTGCCTTTCACACCAGACTGAGAAGCCTTCTTGCTCTTCCCCTTCTTTGCTTTGGCAGCCAAAGCGCAATTTTCTTCATCAGATACCTTTGATGAAGATCCGTCCCTAGTAGTCCTCCTTATCTCCTCTTGCATGAGATCTGCCCAAAGTCGCTCCCATCCCGGCAACTTCTCCCGACCATTGACACTATCTTGATATGCATGCCAACTTTTTGGAAGACCAAGGAGAGCCAGGTCCACTATATCCTCTTCTTCGACAGTCACCCCCACACTTCCCATCTCATCTCTGCATTGAGTGAACTTCGTGAGGTACTTGGCGATACTGTCGCCTTTCTCCATCTTAATGTTTCTGAGCTTATCCTTGAGCGCCAGCTTCCTTTGGTCGCTCTTACTCTGGAATAGATCTGTCAACACTTTCCACATCAAATATGGAGAAGATTTTCCATGCAGGCTGGATACAATGTGATCCTTCACGCCCTCCAACAGAATCCTTCGACATTTCACCATCTTCTTTTTCCAAGCCTCGACTTCAGCAGGATCAGTGGGCTTTTGGACATCCGTATCTATGAACTCCTTCAGTTCATTATCTTCTAATACTGCCTCCATGCGATCTTTCCATGCAACATAATTCGAACTGCCTTCAAGAGCATATTCGAGTCGCAAACCGTTGAAAGACATTTTCAACTCCGGCACCAAGAAAACAAACTGTTGCAAAATTCGAATTCCAAACTCAAAAACTCAACTGCTTCTGGATCTGTGAGAACAAATTATTTCTAGCACAGAGATCGACTGTAAGGGCATTTACTGGATATATCACCTTTCATAGAAAGGATGGATCCAGAGGCTACCTGGCCCGTTACAGACTCTGTCTACCGAAATAATATTGTAATCACTGCAATAGATCCTGATGATTGATTCGCACTGATACCATGTAGAAATTTGCTGAATAATGAATATTTATCCACCGAGATTATCCTGATCACATACTAATTCGAATTCATATGCAACACATAATCTCTTCTACAATCAATCATCAATTTGCGGAAATGGAAACAGTCGCATGCGCAGATAAACACAATATGTAATGGGGAAAGCTTATAGCTAAAAACCCTTCAGCTATTTTGTATATTATATGGAGAGAACATGTAACAGTACATAGCACAATACTTCTCACAAGTACTCAGTACTATCTCATGAAGTTACACACAAACTAGCTTGGTTTTGAACAAGTCACAGGTTCAAAACTCATCCACTAATTGCCTGCCTCTATTGCGCAATCAAGGCTGGTCTAATGAGAGATCCAAGGTTCAAATATCCTTGGCTTGACAGCGCAATCCTCATGGGAAATTTCCTCCAAGTGTGGTGCAAATCTCATGCACAACTAATGTCACAACTGATAGCTATCTCAACCCTTTCATCTACCTCTTTCATTGGTCTCCACTGAACTGTCCATGCACTGTAGTGAACTGATGTGTTCTTGAGTTGAATAATGAGTTAATAATTAGTGAATTAAATAATATTTAATTCACTCCACTTATTACTAGTTGATTAGCTAGTTAAACTAATCTCAACTAGTTCAACTAAGTTAAACCGAACACAACTCCACCAACTGTCTCATCAACTCCACCAAACTTCTGCCACTGAAGTCCTAACTGAATTCAACCATGCATGAGCTCACCAAACCCCAAGGAATAGCGTAATTCCTTCGCGATGCATGGGCCACATCCGTAGCCGCAACTCAAGTGCTCCAAGAGAATAACCGACTTTATAGTCTAAATATTATTAAGGGCTAATAATATTTGACTGTTCTATTTTTAGCCTGGCAGTCTAAAAATAGATTCCGCCCAATGTCTAAAAACAGAGGTCCATCTATTTTTATCAACTTGACCAATCATCCATAAATAGTATCCTGAAACTCATAGACCATGATCCATATGTCTAAAAATAGACATAGTCTAAAAATAGACTTTGCGCCAAAAATAGCCTGCGGGCCCACTTAGTGAAGGCGACTTCATTTCACTAAGCTCCATCATCTTGTTGCATTTTCAAAATTTTTTGGTTTTTTTAGATATCCCTCTACCCTAGTCTATATGTTCTTATATGTACATGCTGATAAGTTTAGCCATCTAGGTTTGAATATGTGGGATTCAAAGAATCGAATGAAATCCATGATTGAATGGACTAGTGTTTTCAGGAAGAAGGAAAATAATGAGGGATTTTCTTATTACTTGTCATCATTCATGGCCACTATATATACTATTTTGAACAATCAACAACCTCTAAGGATTTTTCTTGAAGTAAAAGAGTTTTTGTAGCTCAGAAAGGACACCAGAGTGGGGGACTGGTATATGTTTGAAGATTACACTGAGATAAGACTGTATGGGGCTGAAGTACTAGCATATTGTTTACCAATATTTTTTCCTATGAGGATATTTTATCTTGAATTTATATTAAGGCAAAGTCTAACTGTTGACCACATTCATTTTGTTCCTACACGCAAAGGGTATATTTTTAAGTTAGAAAGAACCATTGGGCCATTCATTGTGAATTGAAGATAAGCCCTCCTGCAAGTTGAAAAAATGATGAAGGAGTTTGGATTTGATCAAGGAGAGAAGTGGAAATATGACCTACATCATATAATCTCAAATAAAAGAGGAGATATCAGTTTTTCACCTTATATTCATGAAAGAAAGCTATAAATTGAGAAAAAGACAGATCAAGAAACATGGAGAGGCAAAAAAACGCAACAAAGAATAAATGCTCAAACCCCTATAGTGAGGGAGAAGAGATTGAAGAGAAGTATACCTAAACAAATTGATGTTGAGATAGAAGACTCATAATTTCAAAATAGAGAAAAAATTCAAAGAGAAGAAGAAGTAGAGGTACAAGTTAAATTAAAAGAGGGACCCTCAATTGAACAAGGTTTTCAAATCCAGTTGGGAAACCCAAATTTCTTTACGTCCTCTATTTCCACTGATTTAGAAACATTCTCAATTAAAGAAAATCCCTCCACCATAGAAGTGTTATAGAGGAATTCTCAACAAATTGAAGAAATAAGTAATAAGGTGAGAAGAAAAAGCAACTCCAACTTATCAAACAAGACTACACTCCACTACGAATTTAGAAAAGAACCAATTAAAATTGTTCCTCATGCATCCATTTATTCAGTCTCTTTGTTTAGGACTTGATCTTAAAACATCAGATATATCCATAAATGTAACTGAGATCCCACTGTCTGAAAATATTAATTTGGATATATGTTTTCACTATAAAAAACACCCTCCAAAATTTTTCCTACACTTGAATTTTGGAGTCTACATATGACTTTATAATCTGTCATTTCAAGTTTCCCCTCTGTCACTTCATGATTGGTCGATGTTGTGATAAGTGTTTAAGTCTTATGCTAAGATTCTAACTATCTAAACCACTTGCTTACATATGTTAAATCCTTTATTTATCCATAAGCACACCCTTTTCTAGCAATATTAGTAACCAATGTCTATCCTTAAGAATAGCCATTGCGCAGTTCTTGAAAGTAAGGCTTGCGCAGTCTCTAGGAATATTTCCTATGAAATGTTTAGTTACAATGTTTGCATAGTCCCTGTTGTTATTGCCTGAATCTACCTCAGGCTGAAAGAAGGCAGGATTCAGGGTAACATCATACCACGCTCAATCTGGTAGCTAGCCCTACCAGAACAGGAGAGGGCTCTCTCCGGGTCAATCTCAGCGATAAGTAATCAATAGGGCTTGAGATGACTGAAATGAAAGCTAATTTTAGGCTAGGTATATAAATAGGAGGGTTTGTTTTTATTTTTAGGGTTTTTTGTTGGAAAAAAGGGAAAGGCAATTTTGGGCTTGGGGATGAGGCCAAATTCTTGCAGAGTTCAAACTGGGGCAGGGAAAGCAATGGCTTTGATGTCTTAGATTCAATGAATGGATAGAGAAGACTACTGAGGAGATGAATAGGGCAAGAAGGTGCAATGATCCTCTTCAAACGGACTAAAACATATAAAACTAAACAAAAGTTTAAGGTAGAGCACTAGCAAACTAATGAATTCTACCTTAGTTACTCATTTGTTTAATTCAGAAGCAAAGAGAAGGGAAATGGCATACATAAAAATCAATGAAACTTACAGATACATGAAGAAAAACATCATCAAAACTCAGAGCCACAAGGATCCCAACAAGTGCTGCAAAACCCTGGTCTTTCCTTTGCCAAAAATGCAGAAGTGTATGTACAATGAAGTGCCAAACTTTTCCCAAGTATCCAACCCTGAAAATGTCTCAGAAAATACAATATATAGACCATCCTAACCCCTTCCCATGCCTCTAGGGGTCGAGTTCATCCTTCTAGGAGTTGTTTCAACCAATTCTAAACAAGGAACTGAAATCTAGGCAATCAAACAACTTGCCTCTATATGGAAGGAAACTGATTCATTCATTTAATTTTCACTTTTTAGTAAATGAATCCTCTAGAACAAGTAAATATGAGCCAAAATTACATCATAGTCATCAAATTACATCAATATAGATCAATAGTTACATCAAAAAGTAAAACTAGTCAAAACTGGGCGAATTTCTGAGCTGAAGAGTGAAAATGAGGCCAAATTTCTCTATGCGCCGCGCTAGAAAACTCAATGCATCGCGCCACTTTTATCCTGTTTTTTAGGCACTTCCCGAAGTCCAAATTGAGCTCATGATATCTGGTTGGAAAGCCCTACCTATCTACTATCCAACCCAAGTGGAATTGTTCAATTTGGAGTTCATTTTCCCCTCCAAAACTTCAATCTCCCAAGACTGGTCAAAATGAGCAGAATGAGGCTGCCTCAAGGCAGAGTGCTGTTGCAGTCAACTTTTGAAAGTCTTACTCAACTAAAAATTGAGCTCATGATAGCTCATTGGAAATATATTTTGTCTAGTTATTATTTGACTCATCAAGCAAGTCATTTGGCCAACCAAGCTAGGAGAAATCTTGATTTTCCCAAGGTCACTTCAGAGGTGCATTCAATTCTCTTGAGGCAACGGTATTTTTGAAATTTCTCTAAAACCATGACACCTGTGTAAAAAGTGAAGGATTTTTTTTCTTCCTTGGCCTATTTTGGACAAAAACCTCTCTCAGTTTTCCCAAATTCATCTTTTATTGCTCAGAAAAATCATTTGAGTGAAATCTATCCCGATGTGTGGAACAAGGGATTTGTCGAAATGAAGCGAAATGAAGGGGATAAGGGGCTTCTAACTTCTTGAGAAAATTTTGGGAAGTAGGGAGGGATGTTAGGAAGCAGGGGAAAGTGGAATTTAAGATATTGAGTGAGGGTAAGGGGTCCAAAAGGGAAAAACACAGGCGTAGCCTAGAAAATTTCCAAGTTGTAGCAAGAAACTAGGGTTTGTGCAAAAATGAGGAATTTGGGGGATCTCAGTGATGGGAAGTGTTTAATAATGTATATTAAGGATATGGGAAGGTGTATGAACATAAGGATACAAGTTTTGCTGATGATTTGACCATCCAAGAGAAATTACCTTCAAAACCCTAGGAGAGGGAAATGAACCTTACCTAGGCACAACTGAAGCATGAACAAGGTGTAAAATGACCCAATGGAACTTGACATGATGATGATAACCCTCTGAATGATGGTACACTCAGATGAATGGTGACATGGACCGACATTTGGACAACTTTGACAAGAGTAAAAGCAAACCCCAGACCTAATACCTAGTGACCAAATTTTACTTGAAGACTCACTGAAATGACAAAATTTGACCTTGACACCTTAAAATCACTTTGTAAGAGCATGTTTGATCATTGGAGGAAGGCTGCAAAGACTGACACTAAAATTGGCTCCAATGGGGATGGTAGCTCCTAGGAGGTGCCAAGAACTACAGATCTTTGGAAAGAAGACAGTGCCTTCATCCATTGGGCAATGGAGTCAAAAAATCAAGCTGAAATGCATGACTGAAAACTGATGACTTGACAACACAAATTGACTCTCACTTAACTAATAACTGACTCGATACTTAAACACAACCGACAAACTGGAAAAATGCTCAATATGAAGCTTATTCAATACAACCTACTCTAACAATTTCATTCATCACCTGATCAAGTGAAATGAAACAACCAATGCAACCATGTAATTATTGTAGCTGCTGTTTGGATTCTCCGCAAGTGCTCGTTTATGAACAACAAGAGAGAAATATTGAAAGGCAACTCCCATGAAAACTTGTGAACAGATCCGTTGAATACCATGGATTCTATATCCGCCTCCAAAAACACTGCATAAGGATCTCAAACTGCACACTAGGACTTAGCTCATCCAATGGATTACTTCTCTTCTCCTCATACCATGAATGCAAACTTTGATCTGAGCTTTGTGATGAGATTTGTGACGAGACTCCTGCTAAAAATGACAAAGAGACTAGATGCCAGATCAAGTCTATATCAGCACATGTTTCAACCTTACATAAAGTCAATGGAGAAAGACTTTGACTGCACATATCATCCAACACATCAGCAATAGGATCTTCAAAAACTTGAGAAGACTGCTGTGATGTATCCATTGAAACTGTCTGACATCCTACTGGCTGTTCATCTTTTTCTTGAGAGATATTACGAAAATTCTGCCTTATCAATTGAAATGCTTTGAAACAAAAGGGTACAGAATCCTCTTGCATCATTAAATCATGTATTTCAGCTTCCAAGACTTCATCTGTAATCTGACCTTCAATTTAATTTGGTGGCTGCAAATCTGATGCTACAAGCTGCTCAAGAATTTCGTTATCTGTCTCATCCTCAACATTAACACTGAGAGATTGCTGATTTCTTACAGGCTGCTCATTTGAATATTTACTATGCAATTTACCCTTCAAAAACTGGAATGATTCAAAACAAAATGGTACGGAGTCACCTTGTATCATTTGATCATATGTACCAGCTTCCATGTCCTCATCTGCAACTTGACAATCAATGGCTTTCGAGGGCTGAAAATCTGAATATGAGAAGTCTTGAACAAGGTTTTCATTGCCCTCAAGATGGTCCAAATCAAGGCTTGTTGGCAGTTGATTTCTGATTGCATGGAAGTTATCTCTCATGAACTGAAACAAATCAAAACAAAAAGGCAAAGATCCTTCACTTACTTCAAAATTTGCTGCACTTTCCTCATCATTGTCATAGCTGATATGCATCGATTGATCACTGTACTCGAGCTGCTGAAAGTGAACTTCCTCCTCGCACAAACCAGCTGCTGATTTTTCCGCAAGATTAGTTTCTATTTGGAGAACATAATCATCATCATACTGATCAAACTGAGGCAAATCATCAAGCATACACATCATATCAACAACTCTCTCTTCTCACAGATGATCTATAAAACAATCACTATGACAATTGGGATAAGAAACAAAATGTTTTGGATCAGCAAGGTGTTCTTCTTCAATCAACGAGCCATGGGCTTGAACACTATATTCATTCCTTGTGGTTTTCTTTTGCATCATCTCTTCCACTGCACTTACCAACATGTCAAGTTTTATCTCTAGAGATGTCGATTTCTCCGGATCTACGTTTTTCATCTCTTTTTCTTTCAACCTTGCCCTTCGGATCAGCAAATGAGCCTCTACATTTACTGCACTATTCTGCATCTCGTGAAGTGTTGCAATATTCCTTTCTCTCAGCTGAAACTCCATTTCCGGATCAAAGGCACGCGGGTAGTGCAAGAGAGAAGATCTAGGAGAAGGTATTATATCAGCTGGCATCGAAAAATATACTTGGTTAAATCTGGCAGAAAACTGTTGTACTGTCTCCCCTGGCTGTCTTTTCAGCTGGGCATACTCGTCTAAAATAAGGAAAGGGTTCTGTCCGATCACCCACCTGTCGAGGAAAACTTCGACGAACTGCTGGAAATCTGAGATGCTCGCATCAGGCAGGGTTTTGAACCAACTCTTCACTTGGCCTTGAAAAGAAAGAGCAAAAAGCCTAATACTAACATCTTCTTCATCAACTTCAAAAAGGTCTAGGAAAGTCTCAACATTCTGCACATGTTGCTCAACGTTGACCTTGTTATATTCACCGTCGAATCTTGGTAGATATAGGTCATAATTTTTAGGGAAAGCATGAAGAACATAAGGTAAAACAAGAGGTTTATACCTATCTGGGACTATATAAGGTGTAGGAGTATATACAAGAGCTACGGGATCAGTTTTGTTTTCTTTAGGCTCATCAATCTGAAGAGAGTCATCATAAGATGTGGGAAAAGAAAGGAGGCCAGGATCAAAGGGAAACTCAATATTTACACTTTGCGAATAGGTCGAGTGAAGATTTTGATCACCTTTATCATACAACAAATGCTGAAAAACTTTGAGGACAGCTTCAAGAACAGCAAAGAAATAGTTTACAAGAAAGTAGACTAGATCCTGAATACCATTCCATTTTGGATACCTGAAATTTTTGTAAGATCCTTCCATTTTCTCAGAGAAAGAGTTAGTCCTCCAGTGGAGTCTCTACATTGAGTTGGAGTCACCAGGTGAATGATTTCAGCCTTCTTATGTCTGATCGTTGTCCACCATCAACCATCAGATCTGAACTTGATACATGTACTGGGGCAAAACAATCTACAAGTCAAGTGTCACCTTCACAAGCTAGATCGGAGATTGACTGGAGCAGCGTTTATCTACTTTCGCTAATGCAAAGCAAGAGCATTTCGAATGCTTCCTGGTATAACTTCAGGCTCCGTCTGTAGCTTATAAAACAATTAACACCAACAAGCAAACCATTTTCTTCCCCAGTATGGTCGCCACTATGTTATTGCCTAAATCTACCTCAGGCTGAAAGAAGGCAGGATTTAAGGTAACATCATACCACACTCAGTCTGGTAGCTAGCCCTACCAGAACAGGAGAGGGCTCTCTCCGGGTCAATCTCAGCGATAAGTAATCAATAGGGCTTGAGATGACTGAAATGAAAGCTAATTTTAGGCTAGGTATATAAATAGGAGGGTTTTTTTTGATTTTTAGGGTTTTTTGTTGGAAAAAAGGGAAAGGAAATTTTGGGCTTGGGGATGAAGCCAAATTCTTGCAGAGTTCAAGCTGGGGCAGGGAAAGCAATGGCTTTGATGTCTTAGATTCAATGAATGGATAGAGAAGACTGCTGAGGAGCTGAAGAGGGCAAGAAGGTGCAAGGCTCGTCTTTAAACGGACGAAAACATATAAAACTAAACAAAAGTTTAAGGCAGAGCACCAACAAACTAATGAATTATACCTTAGTTACTCATTTGTTTAATTCAGAAGCAAAGAGAAGGGAAATGGCATACATAAAAATCAATGAAACTTACATATACATGAAGAAAAACATCATCAAAACTCAGAGCCACAAGGATCCCAACAAGTGCTGCAAAACCCTGGTCTTTCCTCTGCCAAAAATGCAGAAGTGTATGTACAATGAGGTGCCAAACTATTCTCAAAAGTCCAACCATGAAGATGTCTCAGAAAATACAATATATAGATAATTATAACCCCTTCCCATGCCTCTAGGGGTCGAGCTCATCCTTCTAGGAGCTGTTTCAACTAATTCTAAACAAGGAACTGAAATCTAGGTAATCAAAAAACTTGCCTCTATATGGAAGGAAATTGATTCATTCATTTAATTTTCACTTTTTCGTGAATGAATCCTCTAGAACAAGTAAATATGAGCCAAAATTACATCATAGTCATAAAATTACATCAAGATAGATCAATATTTACATCAAAAAGTAAAACTAGTCAAAACTGGGCAAATTTCTGAGCTGAAGAGTGAAAATGAGGCCAAATTTCTCTATGCGCCGCGCCAGAAAACTCAATGCGTCGCGCCACTTTGATTGTGTTTTTGAGGCACTTTCTGAAGTCCAAATTGAGCTCATGATAGCTGGTAGGAAATCCCTACCTGTCTACTATCCAACCCAAGTAGAATTTTTCAATTGGGAGTTCATTTTCCCCTCCAAAACTTCAATCTCCCAAGACTGGTCAAAATGAGTAGAATGAGGCTGCCTCAAGGCAGAGTGCTGTTGCAGTCAACTTTTGAAAGTCTTCCTCAACTCCAAATTGAGCTCATGATAGCTCATTGGAAATCTATTTGTGTCTAGTTATCATTTGACTAATCAAGAAAGTCATTTGGCCAACCAAGCTAGGAGAAATATTGATTTCCCAAGGTCACTTTAGAGGTGCATTCAATTCTCCTGAGGCAATGGTATTTTTGACATTTCTCTAAAACCATGACACCTGTGTAAAAAGTGAAAGAGGTTTCTCTTCCTTGGCCTATTTTGGACAAAAAAATCTCTCATTTTTCCCAAATTCATCTTTTATTGCTCAAAAACATCATTTGAATGAAATCTATCCCGATGTGTGGAACAAGGGATTTGTCTAAATGAAGCGAAATGAAGGGGATAAGGGGCTTCTAAATTCTTGAGAAAATTTTTGGAAGTAGGGAGGGATGTTAGGAAGTAGGGGAAATTATAATTTCAGATATTGAGTGAGGGGAAGGGGTCCAAAAGGGCAAAACACAGGCGTAGCCTAGAAAATTGCCAAGTTGTAGCAAGAAACTAGGGTTTGTGCAAAAATGAGGAATTTGGGGGATCTCAGTGATGGGAAGTATTTAATAATGTATATTAAGGATATGGGAAAGTGTATGAACATCAGGATACAAGTTTTGCTGATGATTTGACCATCCAAGAGAAATTACCTTCAAAACCCTAGGAGAGGGAAATGAACCTTACCTAGGCACAACTGAAGCATGAACAAGGTGTAAAATGACCCAGTGGAACTTGACATGATGATGATAACCCTATGAATTATGGTACACTCAGCTGAATGGTGACATGGACCAACATTTAGAAAACTTTGACAAGAGTAAAAGCAAACCCTAGACCTGATACCTAGTGACCAAATTTTACTTGAAGACTCACTGAAATGACAAAATTTGACCTTGACACCTTAAAATCACTTTGTAAGAGCATGTTTGATCACTGGAGGAAGGCTGCAAAGACTGACACTAACACTTGTAACTGCGTAATTCATAGAGAAAATATACTGCAGAATCTATGCCAACAATCAATGATATTGTTGAAAATATTTCTCTCACTCTTGGTTGCATTGTATCTTCATTTTAGTGAGTTTTAGCAATTGTCACTTTTGCGCACCTTTACTTTCGCAAGTGTTTCTTTCACTTTCGTGAATGTCATTTTTTATTGCTTTCACTTTCACAAGGGTTGATTTTTCTTTCTCTTTGCTGTAACATGTGTCACTTTCACTTTCTTTAGCTTTTGCAAGTGTCATTTTCACTTTTTTTCTTATGGTTGCAAGTGTCGCTTTTGATTGTTTTAACTCTTGCATGTGTGGAACTTTGGCGCATTACTAGAGGAAAATATAGTGCACTCTTATGCATTAAAAAATCACTTATATCAAAAGAATATGTTATAGACAATCTCCCACAACTTAGCACACTTTTTGGTTGCAGTCAAAACTCTTGTCGCAACTTGTATTCTAAGTGTCACAAAGTTATATTTCAACTGTTGCACTTAGAAATAAGTGTCGCTTTACTATCGTTTCAAGGTATGCTTGTTGATTTTGGAAACTGAGAATTATTTTGGCTTGTTTTGATGTTATATAAGTGTGAGATCATTGTTTCAGAACTTATTTACATGTATTGTTCTCACTTGTCTAACTAATCCTACACTTAGTCATTTTCAGAGCATTCACTGTCTTTGCAACTTTTTAAATCCCTCATGGAAATATGAACTACGTAGTATTAAGCCATAGTGAAACATCCTTGCCTCTTGGAATTTCACATTGTGTAGTCATTTCCTGCTAGGACTACACATTGCACAGTCACAGTGCTTAGTATCTACCTCTTGTCCTTGAAAATTGCGCAATATTTCTCCCAGTTGTAGAAAATTAATCAACTCATAAAAGACTCATAAAAAATACCAGAGACATAGAACTGGCAGAAAAGGCCACAACCCATACTCCTCACATATTCTTCTTTTTTATTAAAATAATGTTATAATACAAATAAATAGATGAGGAATTTGTCTCAAGATAGTGCGTCTATCTTGGACAACTTGGTTGAGAAAATATCTCAACCACACACTAATCTAGGAGCCAATTTAGGTAGGCCTAAACTAACTCCTAATTAATAGGAACCAACTCAATCTTGAAAATTAGGCATAAATTCCTAATTTTCAATATTTAATTAATTTAATTATATTTTTGGATTTATAGTTGTTTTTCTCATATAAGGGTGAGGTTAAAATTCCCCCCCTCAATGATAAATCCAAAATAAGAACGAGGAACCATCTTCCAATTTCTCATATTGATCCTCAAAAACATTGCCCGAAAAACCGCCAAAGCTGGATGCCGAAAAAACTGCAATCTGAAGAGACCATGAGTCAGATTCATGTCTGATTCATCTCTAAATTTTGCTTGACAACTTCATCACCTTCCAAGCTGGAAAAGGATCCATCTGTCCTTTGCTTGAAATCAACATCCTTTGTCCACTAACAAAATTTGAGAACGCCCATCGGCGAATCTGCTGATGATGATCGCCAACTGGCTCATGATGTTAAAAACAACTCATTGTTTCTTTTGCTGATACTATCGAAAAATTCTCACCGCAGTTGTCGAAATATGCTCACTGCTGTTTTTGCTATCAACCACCCACTGGCGAATTTGTTGATGCCCACTGTCTGACGAAGATTCCCACTGGTTGCTTTTCTTATGTTTTCAAGACTTTCAGTCTGACAACCACTGTCAATTTCATTAACATTTCCCCACCTTTATCAGTTGAAAGGAGAGACAATAATTTGCAAATGATTTCTAAACTCCCCCCTTCAAGTGTAGGAGTGTTGCACTGGGGTACTCCCCCGTTCAACTGCATGAGAGTACCATATTCTTTTGACTGTTGGCTGCAATAAGTGCGGTTGAATTCGGTTGTAAAACTTATACAATCTTTTGACTGTTGACGACCATTCCCAAGGATCAATCCATTCATAATTGATCTTTAATCTAGCCAGATGATTTTGGTTGCAACATTTCTCTGATGAATGATTCGGCTTGCCACAATGGCGACAATGATGGAAATCAAAACAATGATATTCCATATGACCCGTTCTTTGACAATATGAGAGTTTTTGTTTGTTTACAACTTCGGTTTGTGTGCATTTCGGTTTGCCTGCAACTTCCTCGTGACTTTTTGATGTAATTTGATTAAGAAATCCAGCACCGACGAACTTGATGGGCTTTGAATAATCTAGGATATGCAATTTTTAATCATCTTTTTCATGTCCTAATCCCCGTCGATTTCTATTAATTTGGATTTATTCCCATGGCTTGATGATCGACTTGGAAGATAGTTGAACTTGGACAACTTTGAGACTTGAAGTTGTTTGAGTGAATGGCTTGGAAGAATCAATTTTATTTTGCAACTCATTTCATTGTAGTTGCGAATCCAATTGAAGGAACTCAATTGTTTCATTTTTCTGTTGTAGATGCCTTGAAATATCAGCAAGAGTTTCTTTGCTAATTTGCACCATGTCTTCAGCACTTGATAGGATAAAATTGTGAAGAACTTGTAATAATTGGATGTGTTTCTCCATGTGAACTCGCTCGATTGAATTCAGGCTCACTTGTCTTGAAATTTCGCACTTGATTTGAAATTGTTGGATTGAATTCGATCGCTTGATTTGAATGACACACTCGCTTGCTTTGTCGCTTGAATGGCATGCTCGCTTGTACTGGGTCGCTTGCGCTTGCTTTCAACACTTGTTTGAGTTTTATAACTTTCTTGCTTTAACTCTTGAACTCATGCTCGCTTGATTACGATCGCTTTCTTGAACTTGCTTGATTTCTTCACTCGCACTTTGTACTTCCTTAAATGTACTCACTTGATTATGCTTATTTGAAAACGAAGGGTGTCGAACACTGTCGAAATTGCACCCAAAAGACAAATCACAAGATAAAATAATATGAATCAATTGAAGACTTGAATTTAATTTTCTTAGTTTGACCACTTTATCAATTCAAAGTTGGGTGTCGATTTCAACTGAGAATTCACCTGTACAATTCAACTTAGTTACAAAAATGTTTATCTGCAAGTGATACAAAAAGTGTTGTTGATGTCATCTTGTCTTGGAATGATTTATTTTGTAGTGTCCTTAACTTGAATTCTTTGATCGAATGATGTGGAATGTGGTTGTAGAATACCTCTTTATCAACTTGATGATGTGTTTCAAAAATGCATGTGATTGTTTGTGCTTGTGTACTTAAGCTTGATTACAAGAGCTAGATTACTGAAGTTTGATGACTTGTATACTTAAGCTTTCTTAAGTGCATGTAGTTGTTTAAGTTGTTGTGAACCATATTACAAAGAGAGTGTAAGAAAAAAACTAGACACAAGTCATGCACACGCATTCACTACACACGGTGTCCCGAAGATCCCCTTATTCAATTACGGGTGGATCTAGGACACGATCACCAAAAACCAAGATGTTTATTATTCAAGTTACAATGAGCTCTTACACCCACGAGCAATTTTTTCAATTGAAATATTTTTCTTGTTCGAACCCTTTTTCAAACAAAAATTTACTTCAATGAATTCCTAGAGTGACAACCTTATCACTCCAAAGATTTACAACAAAGGCAATCCTTATCACTCCAAAATCACTTATTACTATAAATGAAAAAATATGCACCTTATCACTCCTTAGAGTTCACTTTATTACAAAAATATCACACCTTATCACTCCATTAAAAAAAAAATAATACACCTTATCTCTCCAAAAAATAACCAAAATAAACTTTTCACTTCAAATATTACAAAAGAATCATTTATCTCTCCAAATCACTTTACATAATTCATATGAAACAATTTAATCTTAATCCCAATCCTTACCCTGAGAACTCCCCAAATAAAAAAATATTCTATCCACTCCTTATCTCTCCCAACAATCACATATAATTAAAAATACACTTTTTTTTTAAATCACTTACACCCTTTTTGTGAACGTAAATTGATGGTTTTTTTTTAAGGAGCGATCCACATTAAATCTTTACACAATACTTCCAAATTTAAATTTCATGTGTAAAAAAAAACCACTGGAGAACTTATTCATCAAATTACATACCTTGTCTTTATAATCTTGGAATGAAACAAGCATTGAGAAGTTCACATGAAATGGTCTCGTGAATCAAGTTGTTTTCAGTTGTGAGTAGATTGGAGTCGGTCCACCCAAAACAGTATAATCAAATAAATGTAAGGGAAACTCAAGATTGGAGTTAGTCCACCCAAAACATTCATTTCACCACAATAGCCCATGCTCAATCTACGCAAACACGACTAAAACAAGAGCACGGGCTCTGAAAAAAAAACATCGCACCAGTGTTGGGCCGAAAGTGCTGGAAAAAAGCTCGCAAAGGTTCTTGTTGAGCGAGTGGTCTGCAAGTGTGGGAATGGCAACCTGGAACCAAATGTTTTGAACGTTGTTAGAATGCTGGTTAGCTCCTTCTTTTTCATTGGTTCCTTCTTGGTGCTGTAAAGCTCGATACACACTGGTGGATTATATCCATCTTGTCCGTGAGAATCATGGGTCAAGGTTTCAAAGTTTAATGCTGGTGAAGGAAATTAAGGGAAGTAGAAAATGAGTGGATTAGATCCGAGAATGTGCCTTATGCTCATGAGTTGCAGGGATTAAAAGGCTCACCATCACCATATCTTATGAGGCCGAAGATGGAGGTGGATGATCTGACTGGGAATTCCTTTTCTTCTATCAGTGATGGTTGTTTGAATTTTGACGTGGCCAATCACATTCTTGTCGTGCTAGAGGAGATACCTGTGCACGTTAGTTACATAGACGCTAAATTGCGATGTATCTGGTTTGATGACTCCATGAGTGATTTTAAAAAGGATATTAGAGGCAGATATGGCTGCACATAGGGCCATGGAAGACGAACTTTGTCAAGCAATGAAATTATCCTGCCGCACCAGGCTTGACCACAGATACTCAGTTCATGTGGCTCTAAAACCCAATAACCACAGAACCACATCTGAACTTTGCGCTAAACAAAATTTAAGAACCAACTAACGAATTTGGCTTAATATTCGTAGAGCTTGAATTCTGCCAAAATCGTAAAAGAAGACCCACAAAAAAAGAAGAAACTGCCTCCACCAGTTTGACGACAACATTTAGCTATAACTAAGTGTGGTAGTACATGTCTACCAATTCTTAAAATAAAATATTCAAACCATTCAATTATTCGAACCATATTATGGTTATAATGGGAGGACGTAATTTCTTCTTTATTTGGCTCTCTGCATATTTCTAAATTTACCACAACAAAAACTTCTAAAAAAAATGGAACTTCACAAGTTGCTCAAAAAACTGCAGAGCAACCACATAAAAAGAATAGATATATTTTGAATGTACTGTCAATTCCTCACCAGGATACTACTCTGATACCACATGTAGAAAGTTAATCAACTCATAAAACACTCATAAAAAGTACCAGAGACATAGAACTCGTAGAAAATGCCACAACCCGTACTCCACACACACACACACACACATATTTTATTTATTTATTTATTAAAATAACATTATAATATAAATAAATAGATGAGGAAGTTGCCTCAAGATAGTGCGTCTATCTTGGACAACTTGGTTGAGAAAATATCTCAACCACACACTAATCTAGGAGCCAAGTTAGGTAGGCCTAAACTAACTCCTAATTAAGAGGAACCAACTCAATCTTGAAATTAGGCATAAATTTCTAATTTTCAAGATTTAATTAATTTAATTATATTTTTGGATTTATAATTGTTTTTCTCACATGAGAGTGAGGCTAACACTAGTTAGTCTTCCATTACACACTACACAATATCAACCAATAGTTAGGCCTCATTACTTTCTTAACCTGCACAACCGCGTAATCACTTGGCCCAGTATTCCCTGAATTGTCCATTGCAAAATCACAATGAGAAAGCCTACCTCACTCTGTCACTGTCTCCCTCAACTGTGAAATTTTGTCTTCTAGTTCCTCAACCACTACATAGTCATAGTGACTAAACCTTCATCATTGTCTCCTGGAACTATGCATTTCACAATCCCTAAGACTCCTCCTTAGTCGTGCATTATGTTCCAGGTTCAATCAATGAATTTCATGAAGAATGTAGACTAGGATATTTTCGGAATGGTGTGGTCTTATCATAAGTGAATTTCATCTGCAGATAATCTTGACATGACTGGATTATGCTCAAGGAGGATGCCAAGGAGATCATGCAAGAACACACTTGTTTAGCGGAAGAGACAAAGAGACTATAGAGAAATAATATGAAGGGAAATTATATCATGCTGAAATATTAAAGATCAAAATCACAAGGAAGACTCCATATTGTCCTAGCTATGGGAGGATGAAGATGAAACACATGCAAGAATTATCATGAAGATACAAGGGAGGTCACTAAGGAGAGGTTACAAGAGAGAACTTGTGAAGAAGTATCAAAAGAAAAAACCATCATGAAGAACCTGAAGGAATATTGGAGAAACGAAATACATGGAAACTCATGCTAACTTGGAAGGTTGCAACACTCATCTAAACTATTTGGAGGGTGAAGAGGAAGTACAAGCAAATATCCATCATGAAGAAGATACAAAGATGTAAACAAGGAGAAAGGCTTGACCTGGACACATCACGATGAAAACTATGAGGAAATGACCTTCTAGCAGAGGTTTTTGTGGAAGCCCCTATAAAAATAGCCCAAAAATTCCTTTTTAGTGGAGGTTGCTAGTGGTGGTGGGCGGGCGGGTGTTTTAGCGGATATTTTTTGGATGGTGCATATAAAATCTACAAACGCACCAATGCTGCATATAACATGGTGCACCATGGAAAATTTATTTTTATAAAATAAAAAAACACGTTGCGCTAAATAACACAACGAACCAATGCTTGAATAGTCGATAGCACCGATGCCCTTCATATAGTAAAATAACCCGGTGCATAACACTAAGGAGTATCGTTGTAGTTTTAAATTTCAGAAAAAATGTGGTGTTATTTTCCAACGATGCACTGATGTGGTAAATGTACTAAAACACACAGGGGCTTCTTTTAAAGAGCATCGCTAAGCGGTTTTTAATTTCTAAAAATAGAGTGGTGCTATAGTCAAACAAGCACTAGTGTGATACCTTTATTAAAATTCCATAGGGCATCTCAAGAAAAGAATTGTGATATGTATATTTTTTAATTTAAAAAAAAGAAACATTGTGCTGTTAGATATACTCCACACTAGTGTAGTGAGCGAAATGCACCAGAGGAGGGTTAAATAAAAAAACCTCTCGGCTGTAAATTTCATTTTTACCACCTACATTGCTGGAGAACTATGAAGAATCGGTGCCACTCTTGCCTCATGCAAGCGCCCTGGCGTTGGTACTTCTCTTGCTCACCATCCTTATGTACCTTTCTCATTGTATGAGTTTCCAATTTTTTCGAACCGTGCTAAAAATTATTTTTCTCCATTACGTGTCCACAATGCCTCCTCGACGACCAAATGTATCGGTAATGTCTATGTCTCTTTCTAGTTTATTTTTTTATCAGATTAGAATTGTAAATTAGGTTATTTTTTTCCACTGTTTTTGAAAAAAAAATTTGACTGTGCGGTGATGAGCTCCATCATTAGACATATTTGGAGGGGTTAGTAGTCACCTTTTTTCCTTCTTAGATCTCATTTTCTTTCATTTTTATTATTATTTGGTTATATGATGCTAGTATTGGTGGTGATTTAGGCTAACATACTGTGAGTGTCGAATATAAGGTTGAGTGCAGAAAATCAGGAATTATTAATAATTTTTATAAGTATTTTATCAGGAAGACTTAGAGTGGACAAAAAAGAGGATTTATAGGAGGAATTTCCACCCTCAAAGGTAGCTGAAGGATCCCAGAGATTCTCTCTAGCAATTCAAATTCCAAAAGCAGCCAAAGGATCCCTAAGGATTCTCTCCAGCAATTCGAATTCCAAAGGCAGCCAAGCAACTCAAAGAAGAGTGCACCCAATCCTTGTTCACTGGGATTCAAGTAGACTCAATCACCATTTTCTAGGGATTTGTTGGTAGCTGCCCTGTAGAATAAATAGAGTAGATCTAAAGCTAGGAAGATTTAGTCTATTCTAGTCTCAATTCCATTCAGAACTATTGATGTGAGAAATTGAGCTTTTTGTTTTATTCAGGGATCAAACTTTCAAAGATTTATGCAATGATTATTTTATGAAATGAGCAGACTGGTTTCATTCGACTGATTTAAGTTTCATAGGGCTAGGCTCATGGGTTAAGGCCCAATCCATGTGCCTCAGCTTCTCTGCTGTTCCATGTGCCTCAACTTCTCTGATGTTCCTACCATTTAGTTTTTGTGCTGCTGTATTTTTAATTGCTTATGCGTAGTAAAATAGAGGAAAAACCCCAAAAATTGTGGTCAAGCCTCCCCCCTCTCATCTCTGTCAATAGAGTTCGAGTAGGGCAGATCTTCCCACAGGCCAAAATTGATTTCTGTTTGAGTTTTGGGAAGAATTTGTGTTACCAAGTCCAAGCCTTTCTTTCATTGTATCATCCCGCATTTATGTTTGTTCCTCCTGCATGAATCCGCAGGCATGTCTCACTTCTGAGCACTACAATTATGCCTCCGTTCCCCTCCTTTTCTTCTCATATTAACATTGTACTTACCTTTTATTTGCCTAACGCACTTAAGCCCTTCAAAGCCTTATTTCTCTTTTTTCTTCGTTCGCAGCCGCCTTACCCTTTTTATGCAAAAAACGTGAAAAAACCACTAAAAACCACCGAAGCCCAACCTCCACCTTTGCTCCTCGAGTCTCCCGCCACCGTACGTCACACTTCGCAAATCAAAACATTTACCTTTTACCTTTAACACTTACCGCTCATTCTTTGCTATTGCGATATTGCGAAGTCACAAATCACACTTCGCACCATTTACCTTTTCTCCTTTAACACTTATCGCCATTTCTTGTAATTGTGATATTGTGAAATCACACCCCACCGTCATTCCCACCACCATGTCATCCCTATCGCAAATCGCATCCCGCTATTTTTTATCCTATCGCAAATTGCATCCCGCAACTTTTTCCTTTCTCCCTTAACACTTACCGTTGTTCTGGCCGATTGTGATATTGCGATCGGACCCCGCTGTCGGTCCCACCGCCACGTCGCTCATCGCAAATCACACTTCGCACCATTTAGCTTTTACCGTTAAACACTTACCACTCATTCTTGCGATTGTGATATTGCGAAATCGCAAATCGCAAATCACATCATTTACCTTTTTGCATAACACGTACCCCTTATTTCGTTGATGTGATAACTCCGCCACATCACACTCTCCATGTCATGCATCACAAATCTCTCTTCACACATTTTAGTTCGTTTCGTTAACCTTTACCGCTATCCCTTTAAACTTGTGAAGTTGCGATTGCGACATCGCACATCGCAATTTTTTTCCTCCATCGCACTCTGCCATCACACTTTTGAGTTCTGTCCGCTTTGAAGCCATTTCTGCCATATTATAAGGTTTTATAAGGTTTTAACCCCGATTTCCTCTTCTAAGCCTTCAATTCGCCACTTTAGCCCTTTTCTTCCCTCCAAGCTACAAATCAACCCCTTTTCAAGTAGAATTAAGTCATGGATAGCTTAGTTGCATGGATAGAATCATGTTAGATAGAATATAGGATAAGTAGAGTGTATTTAGCTAATTTTCCAAGTTAAGTGTGGTTTAGATGTTGGAAATGTTGTCATTGATGGCAAAGGAAGTAGCAAAGAACATCAACAAGGCAAACATAGAAGCAAGGAGCAGCATTAAACAAGAAGCAGAGATAATAACAAAGAGATAGCAGTGGTAGCAAAGAGACCAGCAGAAAGAGCAAAGAAGCAGAGAGGAAGCAAGGCAGATAAGGAACTAAGGCAGCAGACAACACAGAGACAGTGAATAGAAGTAGAATGCATAATTGAAGACGAATTGTCCAGAAATAGAGTAGGAGAAAAAGGCCATTGAATAAGTGAATGGTAATCTGTGATAAGGAATAAGTGAATGGTAATCTGTGATAAGTAAGAAATCCATTGAAGGAATTAATGGTTGTAGAGATATGATGAATGTAGCGAAGATTATAATTGCGATGGAGCATAGTACAGTGATCAGATTGCAGAATCAAGAACTTGAATGTGCAGTTAGAAGCGAAACTGTGACAGGATAGGACTCCGAACATGCAATGGAAGGTTGATGTATTATATATATCATAGTAGAATTGAAGACAGAGTGACATTATGTTGTGTCGAGGTCGGAAGGAAGCAACTGGTGTAAAGAATGTATGTTAAAAGACTCAAACGAAATTGTGATCAAAGCGTTAATCTTAGCAATGGAACTATAATAAAAGGCAAAACCTTAAAGCACAACTTAATTATAATAATACATTGAAAATGCGACGGAACCCTGTGTGGAAGAACGGAACCATGACCGAGTGAACAGTGAAGGCGGTTTATGGTTTTCATCGCACCACCTATGCGGAGTAAGCAGTATTTGAGGAGTTGGTAGCGATTCCATAAATTAGTCGACACGTGGCAAGGAGGACCCACAGAAAACTGCTTGTCACTGTGTGCCATCGCGTGTTATAGTTCGACCCAGGACGCCCAGCGATATTGTTGTGCGCCGTTGATCTGGAGGGAAGCCATCGAACGGTGGTCGTATGAAGAAGGTGCACGAAGAATAACCAAAGTACGGCGGGCCATCGCACGTTAACGTTCGGCATCGGAGGTCGAGTGATATGCATATATGCCGTTGATCTGGAAGCTTGCTATCGAACGGTGATCGGACGCTAGACTTGCACGAAGTTTACCTATGGTACCATGCACATATTTGATTGGATATTGATTATACTTGTGGGCCCGGGGCCAAAGGTTTATCATATTGTTTGAAAGCGTTAAAATGCGAAGGGTTAACCTTAATCCTAAAGTTAAGTTCAAAAGTATTAAATTAATTACCAAGATCAATAGAATAGTGTGCGTTATGGAAACCCCGCTGGATTATCTATTTTGACCCCGTCCAGGAATACCATTAGCAATTGAATGGTTTTGACCCAAGGTTTTAATAAAAGGCGAAAACTATATAAGGTGATGAGAATCATGAAGAACGGTGTGCATGCGAAAGGGTTGATAATAAACGAATATCTTTTAGAGATATCTGTATGAATAAACTCTGATATATCTGAATCTATGGTGCACCTGTGAATATGATGATTGATCAAGATCCCCAGATCAGATGATGATTAATTACTGGTTTAATCGACTGACGAAATCATGAAGAGCGTATGCATGAGTAAGGGTTGTAAATGAATACTTCACTCTGAAGTATATCTTTATGGAATGGGTAACAGATTACTGAGAGATCTGAATTAAGGATGCACCTCTGAAGAAATAAATAAATCTGGTGGTCTGCAAGGTATGTTGTGTGGAAGTGGATGAAACGTGGTCTGCAGTAGATATGAGGGTCGAAGCCTTCAGTGAGGGGGTTGTAGCTCCCTTCCAGGAGAGGCTGGTAAATGAGATAAAGTTGTAGCTTTTTGCAGGTGGGTACCTGCGTGCTGGTATGAGTCTGCACCAGCATAAAATTGTAAAAAGTTTTCTTTTATAATAAATATTGAAGACTGAGATAACAACAGCGGTGGTTTTCTCTCGAATTGGGTTTCCACCTTAAATCTTGGTGTTCATATGTGTTGCTTATGTTTGATGGTTTGTTCTGTTATTTCTGTTCGTGCTTACTGCTTATCTGATGAATAAATGATGCAATGATATAAGTAAAGACATAATAAGATCTCTGGACATACAAGTTGGATGCAGTAATGTAACATATTGTTTTAAGAGAAAGGAAAACTAAAAATTGTTAGTCAGCTCTAAATACTGATTCACCCCCTCTCTCAGTATTTTTCCAACAATTGGTATCAGAGCGGGTCCTTCTGAAAAAGTTTAGCCGCTAGAAGGAAGATCAAGAAAAATGAGCAATCAAGATGGAATAACATCTATCAGGCCTCCGCTCTTTAACGGAAACAATTTAATCTTCTGGAAAACAAGGATGAGATCCTATCTTCAGTCTCTGGGAGCAGAGGTATGGGAAATTGTTGAAGGAGGATATCAATATCCAGCTGCAGTACCAACAGATCCGATGGAAAGAAAGAATTATGAAACAAATCCAAAGGCGGTCAATGCTTTATTGGGAAGTGTAACTGAATCAGAATTTGTCAAAGTCATGCAGCTGAATACAACAAAGGCAATATGGGACAAAATCATTCTAAGTTATGAAGGTGATGCAAAGGTAAAAAGTGCTAAACTCCAAACTCTTAGAATTCAATATGAGAATCTAAAAATGGATAATGAGGAGAGCATTGCCAATTTCTTTTTACGTCTTGATGATATTGTAAATCGTATGAGAAATCTGGGAGAAACAATAACCGAATCTACTTTGGTTGAGAAAGTCTTAAGATCACTAACGACAAAATTTGAGTCAAAAGTTTCTACTCTTGAAGAAAAGTAGGATCTTCAAAATCTTACTGTGGTGCAACTTCATGGCATACTAACTGCATATGAAATGAGAAGAGGAGGACCATCTGAAGTCAAAGAAGCAGTCTTTAGAACTTCTACAAAAGGGAAGGAAGTACAAGAAACAGAAGGATCAGGATATATCTTAGAAGAAGATGAGATAAACTTTGTAAAGAAACTTCAACATGGCATAGGACGGTTCAGAGGTAAGCTTCCTTTCAAATGTTTTGATTGTGGAAGAGTTGTTCATTATGCTGCTAAGTGTCCTTATAAATAAACACATAAAAAGGGGAAGGAATTAGCAAGAAGGAATAAGAATCGTTTCAGCACTAGAAAGAGTTACTATACTCATGAAGACAGTGATGGGCTATCTGATAGTGAGGAAGAATGTGAACAAGATTAGAATTCTCATGGCATTTGAGAAGGAATCTAGAGAAGAAAAGGATACTTTTGTGGATGCTCTAGAAGACAGTGATTTTCTTGATGAAAAAAATAAACTCAAAATTTTCTTAGAAGAGAGTAAAATAACCATAGAAACTCTGAAAAATCAGCTTGAAGAAAAAAAGAAACACAATGAGAAATTAGAGTGTGAAGTAGTAAGTATAAGAAAAGAACTTGAGAAAGTAAAGACTCTGAATCTTAGATTTGCTAAAGGATCTGAAACCTTAGATGAGATTATCAAGGTACAACGTTCTCCTCTTATAAAATTAGGTCTTGGATATATCGGAGAATCTTCTCAGGCTTCAGCACCAAATTATCTAAAAGCAGTTATCGCTGGTTTACAACATGCTGCCACTCAGCAAGGGAATAAAGAATCTTTACAGGTAAAGCATGATCATCTCAATTCAAAGAACACTAACAAGAATGTCTTTCAAAGAAACACCAATCAACAGGTAAATTCAAGTAGAAGATTTTATGATCGCAGAAATTTCTTCTTCAATGGACAATGTTTCTCATGTCACAATTTTGGTCATAAAGCTGTTCAATGTGTTGCATATAAAACCATCATGACAAGAGAAGCAAGAAAGAAAATGATTAATATTGAAACAAAGAAGAATACTTATAACAACTTTTATCCTCTTCAAAATGAAGTTGAATGTGCTTATTGCAATAACTTTGGCCATGAAGAATTTGAATGCAGGAGCAAAGTTCAGCCAAAAGAACATGTTCCTTCAAGCTCCAAAGTATGGAAAAAGAAGGAATTACAAATTGAAAATTGTGGCATAGAATTATTTGCAGAAGATAAAGAAAACCAATGGTACATTGATAGTGGATGCTCAAGACACATGACAGGTGACAAAAACAAACTTCTAGCATATAGTGCTTTAGAAAAAGAAAAGAATGTTACATTTGGAAATGATACTCCTGCGGTGATTAAGGGAAAAGGGTCTGTTTTTCTAAAAGAAAAGGTGAAAGCTAATGAAGTTATGTATGTGGATGGATTAAAGCATAAACTATTAAGTGTAAGTCAAATGTGTGATCTGTTATTTCCTAAATCTACCTCAGGCTGAAGGAAGGCAGAGTTCAGGGTAACATCATACCACGCTCAGTCTGGTAGCTAGCCCTACCAGAACAGGAGAGGGCTCTCTCCAGGTCAATCTCAGCGAAAATTAATCAATAGGGCTTGATATGACTGAAATAAAAGCTAATTTTAGGTTAGGTATATGAATAAAGGAGTTTAATCGAGTTTCTGGGGGTTTTTTGTTGGATCAAGGGAAAGGCAGTTTTGGGTGCGAGGATTAGGCCTAGTTTTTGCAGAGTTCTGATTGGGGCAAGGTAGGCAATAGTTTTGATGATTTAGATTTAGTGGATGGATGGATCAGACTGATGAGGGGCTGAAGAGGGAAAGAGAGTCTCGAGAGTCCTCCTCAAACAGATGAAAACATGGAAAAACTAAACAAAAATGAAGTCAGAGCAATGCAAACCAATGAATTCTACCTTTATAACTTGTTTGTTCAGTTTAAGAAGAAAGAAGAATGAAAATGGTACACATAAACATCAATGAACTTACAGACACATAGGGGAAAAAACCATCAAAACACAGAGCCACAAGGATCCCAAAGAGGGCTGCAAACCCTGGTCTATTCCTTTGCCAAAATTGCAGAATGAATGTACAATGAAGTGCTATCAATCCCAAATGTCCAACCCTGAAAATGACTGAGAAAATACATCATATAGACAAGCCTAACCCATTCCCATGCCTCTAGGGGTCAAGCTCATCATTCTAGGAGCTGTTTCAACCATATCTAAACTAGGAACTAGAAAATAGGCCATGAAACAACTTGCCTCTATATGCTAGGAAACTGATCCATTCACTCACATTTCACCTTTTAGTGAATGAATCTTCTAGAACAAGTAAAAATGTGCCAAAATTACATCATGAACATGAAATTACATCAAGGTACATCAATATTTACAAGAAAAAGTGAAACTGGCCAAAACTAGGCGAAATTCTGAGCTGTGGAGTGAAAAATAGGCCAAAATCCTCTATGCGCCGCACCCAAAATCTCTACGTGTAGCACAAATTTGGAGCTGTTTTTGAGGCACTTCCTGAAGTAAAAATTGAGCTCATAATAGCTTGTTGGAAAGCCCTGCCTGTCTACTTTCCAACCCAAGTGGAATTTCTAGATTTTGTGTCCATTTTCCCCTCCAAAATTTCAATCTCCCAAGACTGGTTCCTGTGTGTGCAAAAAGTGGCAGAAAGGTCATTTTCAAGGTGTTTTTGACTTTTTAGGCAACCCAGAACTTGTTTAAATTATTAGGCCATTCCTGAGCATGAATTAATTTTTATAAAAAATCTAGAAATACCGAGTTTTTCCTCTAAAAATCTGCCAATCATAAGCGCACGCAAGGTGGCTCTACGCGTCGGGCAGAAAAGCCTGTTTTGCAACCAGAAAATCCAAAAATGACAAAATTTTCTCCAAATTCCTTGAAATTTGGACTGAAGGTCCCTGATCAAATGTTATGCTCAGCCAAAGAAGCTTTGGCCAAGATTTGGAGCCTATCATGTTTTTGACGACGTTTCAGTGCCCTCCTTAGCCTCGCTTTCAGGATCTTGAGTTTTGCTTTGCAAACATGTATGCATGCCCAATAGTGATTATTCATGTGGCTGAGCATATTTTTCTCCTTATTCGCCTTCTCCAACAACTTCTTGAGATGGATGTTGACTCTCTCAAGCCAAGTCTCCCTATCGGCCTCAATCTCTCGCGCAATAGGTGTCATCTCAGATGGGCTTCTTCAGGCAGCTTGTCAGTTCTCACAGATGTTTTGCAACTCCATGATCGTCTGCTGATCCTCCAACTACTTGTTGCATTTCTCCAGATAGTTTATGATCCACTAAGCTCTCTGCAACTTGTCATTCAATGTGTCGATCTCAGTTTTCTGCTCCTGAATGATCTCCCTCAGTTTTGAGCTTGGAGAGCTCAAATCCTCATCAAGCAATATGAAATCAATATCATGGCCTCCTGAAGGGCCCTCCTCCTGCATAGGCATCTTTCCTTTGTCCTGTACCTATACCTGTGCTGATGATGACGGTAACGAGACCCCTTCCACATCGGGTGGAGATAGTACTCGTCGAGCTGCTACAAATAATGATCTCGTGCCTCTCTGATAAGTAACAAATACTGGCACACCGATAGGCTCTGTCTCGAGACCTTCAAAATGATGTGAAGGCTCACCTGCACCATGAACAATCTCCGGAGGAGGTTGAGGGGCTGTGAAGAAGTCACGGGAAATGAAATCTTCCCATGCAATGCCCTGTAATCCAAGCTGATGTACCACAATGATCTTAATGAGCGCATAATGATAAATGCTGTTGTACTGCTGCTCAGGAGTCTTCTTCTGCACAAGAGTAGTCATCCTCTCTATGTTTTGGCACATGAAATATGGTATGTTCATCATCCTCAATCTCATGAAATGCATCAATATTATGATGTGGTATGCATATAGACATGAGAAACGACCCTCACAACTGAAGTATAGGATAATGAGTCTCATCAATGGTGCATAGGATTCCTTTAGGAACCGGAATGGGAATACCCTGCTGAGCTGCCTCACATAGCCAGCCCTGATGTATGGCTCGTAATGTACTCTATCCACCTGCTGTCTCTTGTTCCACTCCTCACCTACATTCGGTATTCCTGTTGCCTGAGAAATGGTTTCTGGTGTCAAGGTGAAATTTACACCAGCGAGAGTAACATGACCATCACGCAAATGTAAAACAAACAACCGGGCTAACTCTTGATGATGCTGAATCTGAGCAATCCTCTCACAATACTGTTAGCAATATTTCTCTCGGAAACATGCCATGACAAGTGGGCAGGCCTCCAACTGAGTCAAAGAGGTGGGTTCCTCCCTCACACGTTTGCCTCCTTTTCGAGGCCTTCTCGGTGCATGAAGCTCTGTGGTAGAATCACTGTCTTGCTCATATGATGAATCTGTGTCCGTCATGGTGTTGCAATGTGTATGACAAGTGTATGTTTGATTGGTTAAAAATGAGAAATGAAGACTTGGTGTTTATTGCCTCCAATTTTCAAATGTATGCCAAGTAGGAAGGGACTGTGGGAAAAAAGGGACAGTGGGTATAGTGGACTGTCAGGTGAAATTAGAATGCCATAACAGTCACTTGACTGTGTTTTAGGAATGTGGGGTTTGGGAATTAGGAATTTTGCAAGTGATATGGGAGATGGTAGGGTTTAGGGATAAGGATAATATGATTTTAGGAACAAGTGATATGAGTGATTTTATAAGGGAATAGGGAAAAAAGGGAAGGCACTGTATGATGATATAACAGTGGTGGAGAACACATGTGAAAAATGGAATGGGAGGGTTTTGGCACCAAAGTCAAGTTTTAACACCCAAATTTCAAACCCTAAGAGCAGTTTTTGACAAAGATAGGGTTTATGTTCTCAACCTCCAAACTTTCAAATTCCTCCCTCCAAACAACACCCAACACAAGCTAAAATCAATGGCAAGAGTTTTCAAACTTACTTGGAGCAAAAGAGATTGAGTTGTTCTGGTTTTTGATGTAGCAGTGACGAAATTCTGCTTGGAGGCTCTATGCGCCACGCACAAAACCCAGTGCGCTGCACGCCTTATATGCGCCACGCAAGAGAAAATTAACACTGTGAATCACGACTATGTGCATCGCGACATGTTAATGCGCTGCGACCTTTCTCCTGTGCGCCGCGCAACACTCCAATACACAGTCTCGGCTTTAAACACAAACTTTCGCTCTTCCACGATTTTGCTTTGGGTCTTTGACAACTTCTTGTTTGCAAATGACATTTGAATGGTGAAAATATCTCTTATAGTCATGGCTTTGATTTTTGTTTTGCAAAAACCCACTTTCTTATGTTTTAGCTTTGACACTTTTTTCACTTTTAATACAAACTCTGTTTTTGTTTCCATTTTGACTTTTTGACTGAAATGACAGAACTCTTGTCTATTTTTTGCAGGGATGAATGGCATGTTTTGGCAAAGGCGACCAGGGCCGCACCTGAATATTTTAACAACTGAAAAACTTGGAAAATATACATGGCATTTTATTACAAAGAATAAAACGACGATTTTTCTTCAAAGCAGAGTTTTGAAGAAAAGTCAAGATCTTACATTATAACGATGAAATTTCTTGAGATGAAAACTTATTTTGAACCTCCCTCTGGCCTTCTAGCATTATTGGAAACTTTGAAGACTGAATTTGCGAAACCCTAGACCTAATGACTGAAGTGACTCTTTGCCCACCAAAAGACCAAACATTGACTGTAAAATGATTTTGATGAACTTAGATGAACAGACCTGAGCCAGAAGGTACAAAACACGGGGGACAAGAGAGACAAGACCCTTCCATCAGAAGACTGATGCTCCTAATGGAATGAAAATGACCGAAATGAATGAGACACCTAAAAATTAAATGTAACGAAAGATAATTTTGATCTCTGATGGAGGGATGAACAGACCGACTCTAACATGATCAAGGAACTGAAGTTGTATTTAGTTCAAAATAATGTGTGGTACGTGATCTTGATACAGGTAAAGCAATTATAAAAGGAAAAATAACTCCAAGCAACCTGTATGTATTGAAGAACTGCAAAGAACAATGTTACTTGAGTAAATATTCAGAAAACTGGCTATGGCATAGAAGGTTGGGGAATCTGAGCTTCTCTCAAATCAACAAATCAAGCAGACTTAAAGATGTTTGTGATCTTCCAAATATTACTCTACCTGAAAATATCATATGCAAATCTTTCCAATTTGGTAAGCAAACTAGAGTAAAATTTAATGCCAAGGAAGGATGATCAAGCAAGCCTCTTGAACTCATTCATACTGACATATGTGGACCTATGAGGAAAAAGTCACCACGTGGTGAAGAATACTATATCTTATTTATTGATGATTTCTCTAGAATGTGTTGGATTGGGTTGGTTAAACACAAAGATGAAGCATTTGAGAAATTTCAAATCTTCAAAGCACTGGTTGAAAATGAATTAGATCTAAAAATCAAGTGTCTTAGATCTGATCGAGGAGGAGAATATACATACAATGAATTCCTTGAATTTTGTGAACAACATGGCATAAAAAGACAGTTTTCTGTAGCTGGCACTCCACAACAGAATGGTGTTGCAGAAAGAATGAACATAACAGTTCAACAAATGGCTAGAGCTATGCTTGATGATTCCGAAACACCTGACACATTTTGGGGAGAAGCAGCACATACAGCAGTAAATATCCTTAACAAGGAAAATGTTTTTGTAAATAGTGATAAAACTCCATATGAACTCTGGTATGGTAATTCTCCCATTGTAAAGCATTTTAGAATTTTTGGAAGCAAATGTTTTATCAAGAATAATGATGAAAAACTTGGCAAGTTTGAAACCAGAGCAGATGAAGGAATATTTCTTGGTTACTCCTCTAGGAGTAGGGCATATAAATGTTACAATAAAAGACTTCGGAAGATTGTTGAATGTATAGATGTTGTTATTGATGAGTCTCCAACAGCTCCAAAAGAAGAGAAACAAACAACAAATGAAGACAATGATGATGACATATATCCTTCTACATCAAATAGTAATGATACAAATAGTGAACCCAATGAAGAACCCGAAGATGATTTTTCTAAAAAGGCTCCATCTAGATATGTTCAAAAGAATCATCCAAAATCTCAAATTTTGGGAGAAAAGGTATCAGGTGTACAAACAAGAAGGACTCTTGTGGGATCTTCTAGCAATCTAGCATTTCTGTCCACTATTGAACCTCACAATGTCAGTCAAGCTAGCAAAGATGAATGTTGGATTCAAGCCATGAATGAAGAGCTTGATCAAATTGAAAAGAATCACACTTGGGAATTAGTACTAAGACCTCATGACAAAAATGTCATTGGAACTAAATGGATATTCAAAAACAAGTTAAATGAGAATGGGGATGTTATAAGAAATAAAGCTAGACTTGTTTGCAAGGGGTATGCTCAATAAGAAGGTATAGACTTTGAAGAAACCTTTGCTCCTATAGCCAGACTTGAAGCCATAAGAATGTTTCTTGCTTTTTCAAGCTTCCAACAAATCAAAGTTTATCAAATGGATGTTAAATATGCCTTTCTCAATGGTGATCTAGAAGAAGAAGTTTATATAGAACAACTAGAAGGATTCACTTTGGGAAATGATGAAAAACTTGTTTTTAGAATTAAAAAGGCTCTATATGGTCTTAGACAAGCTCCAAGGGCATCGTACTATCGTCTTGAAAAATATCTTCATCAACAAGGATTTTCAAAAGGGTCTGCTGATAGCAACTTATACACAAAAACTGAAAATGACAAACTATTGATTGTGGTTGTATATGTTGATGATATCATTTTTGGAAGTATTGAAGAGTCTATGAGTCAGAAATTTGCTTCTGATATGAAACAAGAATTTGAAATGTCTTTGCTTGGGGAACTAACATTCTTTCTTGGCTTGCAAGTGCAACAAGCAAAAGATGGCATATTCTTATCACAAGAAAAATACCTCAAGAAAATCCTGAAGAAGTATGGCATGGAAGATTGCAAAACTGTAAGTACACTAATGATAACCGGATGTAATCTCAGTTCTAATGATGATTCCCTCATGGTGAATCAACCAAAATACAGATCTATGATAGGAAGTCTAATTTATCTCACTGGGGCAAGACCAGACATCATGCATGCAGTTGGGATTGTTGGACGATTCCAAGCTAATCCAAAAGAGTCTCATCTCCAGGCTGTGAAAATAATATTCAAATATCTACAAGGAACTCAAGACTTTGGACTATGGTATCCAAAGAATGCTGATCTTACTCTTCATGCATACACTGATGCAAATTGGGCTCGAAGTGTTGATGATCAGAAAAGCACTAGTGGTGGTGCATTCTTTATGGGGCCCCGGTTAGTATCTTGGTTTAGCAAGAAGCAAAGCTCTATTGCTTTATCCACAGCAGAAGCAGAATATGTGGCTGCCGCATCATGTTGCACTCAACTTCTTTGGATGATGCAAACCTTACAAGACTTTCAAATCAAATGTTCACCTCCTATCTCCATTATGTGTGATAATACAAGTGCCATCAGTATCTCAAAGAATCCTATTATGCATTCCAAGACCAAGCACATTCCCATCAAATATCACTTCTTACGGAATAAGTGCTTGAACAAAAAGTGAAATTGGAGTATGTTTCTTCCAAAGAACAAGTTGCTGATATATTTACCAAACCTCTACCCAGGGAAGCGTTCGAATATTTCAGACAGAAACTGGGAGTAGTCTCTGCCATGCAGAGGATCAGGTCTACTTAAATATAGAAGATTAAATTGATTGTGAGGTGCTGTTAGGCATCTCTGAATGCACAGGCTAAGGGGGAGCATTGGTCATATGAAAAGGATAAATTGCTGGTCATATTATGTTTGAAGATGCAGCATGATCTCAGGGGGAGCATGGCATTTTCGGTTCAAAGGATCTTGATCAAACTCTTTACCATTGATGTCAAAGGGGGAGGAAAAGCAACAAAATTCTTCTATAAGACCATCAGAGGAAGAGTATTGCCATCAATTCCAAAGGGGGAGATTGTTGGAAATGTTGTCATTGATGGCAAAGGAAGTAGCAAAGAACAACAACAAGGAAAACAGAGAAGCAAGGAGCAGCATTAAACAAGAAGCATAGATAATAACAAAGAGATAGCAGAGGCAACAAAGAGACTAGCAGAAAGAGCAAAGAAGTAGAGAGGAAGCAAGGCAGATAAGGAACTAAGGCAACAGACAACGCAGAGACAGTGAATAGAAGTAGAATGCATAATTGAAGCCGAATTGTCCAGAGACAGAGTAGGAGAAAAATGCCATCGAATAAGTGAATGGTAATCTGTGATAAGGAATAAGTGAATGGTAATCTGTGATAAGGAATAAGTCCATTGAAGGAATTAATGGTTGTAGAGATATGATGAATGTAGCGAAGATTATAATTGTGATGGACCATAGTACAATGATCAGCTTGTGGAATCAAGAACTTGAATGTGCGGTTAGAAGCGAAACTGTGACAGGATAGGACTCCGAACATGCAATGGAAGGTTGATATATTATATATATCATAGCAGAATTGAAGAAAGAGTGACATTGTGTTGTGTCGAGGTCGGAAGGCAAAAACCGGTGTAAAGAATGTATGTTAAAAGACTCAAAGGAAATTGTGATCAAAGCGTTAATCTTAGCAATGGAACTGTAATAAAATGAAAAACCTTAAAGCACAACTTAATTATAATAATACTTTGAAAAGGCGACGGAACCCTGCGTGGAATAATAGAACCATGACCGAGTGAACAATGAAGGTGGTTTACGGTTTTCATCGCACCACCTATACGGAGTAAGCGGTATTTGAGGAGTTGGGAGCGATTCCATAAATCATTCGACACGTGGCAAGGAGGACCCACGGAAAACCGCTTGTCACTGTGCGCCATCGTGCGTTATAGTTCGACCCAGGACGCCCAGCGATATTGTTGTGCGCCGTCGATCTGGAGGAAAGCCATCAGACGGTGGTCGTATGAGGAAGGTGCACAAAGAATAACCAAAGTACGGCGGGCCATCGCACATTAACGTTCGGCATTGGAGGTTGAGCGATATGCATATATGCCGTTGATCTGGAAGCTTGCTATCGAATGGTGATTAGACGCTAGACTTGCATGAAGTTTACCTATGGTACCATGCGCGTATTTGATTGGCTATTGATTATACTTGTGGGGCCGGGGTCAAAGGTTTATCATATTGTTTGAAAGCGTTAAAATGCGAAGGGTTAACCTTAATCCTAAAGTTAAGTTCAAAAGTATTAAATTAATTACCAAGATCAATAGAATAGTGTGAGTTATGGAAACCCCGTTGGATTATCTATTTTGACCCCGTCCAGGAATACCATTAGCAATTGAATGGTTTTGACCCAAGGTTTTAATAAAAGGCAAAAACTATATAAGGTGATGAGAATCATGAAGAATGGTGTGCATGCGAAAGGGTTGATAATAAACGAATCTCTTTTAGAGATATCTGTATGAATAAACTCTGATATATCTGAATCTATGGTGCACCTGTGAATATGATGATTGACCAAGATCCCCAGATCAGATGATGATTAATTACTGGTTTAATCGACTGACGAAATCATGAAGAACGTATGCATGAGTAAGGGTTGTAAATGAATACTTCACTCTGAAGTATATGTGTATGGAATGGATAACAGATTGCTAAGAGATTTGAATTAAGGATGCACCTCTGAAGAAAATAAATAAATCTGGTGGTCTGCAAGGTATGTTGTGTGGAAGTGGATGAAATGTGGTTCGTAGTAGATTTGAGGGTCGAAGCCTTCAGTGAGGGGGTTGTAGCTCCCTTCCAGTGGTAGCTGGTAAATGAGAGCAGGGGGTTGTAGCTCCCTTCCAGGAGAGGCTGGTAAACGAGAGAAAGTTGTAGCTTTCTGCAGGTGGATACCTGCGTGCTGGTATGAGTCTGCACCAGCATAAAATTGTAAGAAGTTTTCTTTTATAATAAATATTGAAGACTGAGATAACATCAGCAGTGGTTTTCTCCCGAATTGGGTTTCCACCTTAAATCCCGGTGTTCATATGTGTTGCTTATGTTTGATGGTTTGTTCTGTTATTTCTGTTCGTGCTTACTGCTTATCTGATGAATAAATGATGCAATGATCTAAGTAAAGACATAATAAGATCTCTGGACATACAAGTTGGATGCAGTAATGTAACATATTGTTTTAAGAGAAAGGAAAACTAAAAATTGTCAGTCAGCTCTAAATACTGATTCACCCCCCCCTCTCAGTATTTTTCCAGCATTAGAATTAGTTTCCTTTCTACCATTTATTTTCAGCAAGTTAGCTTAGTTTTTTTTTAGTCATTTCCCTTTATTCCAATTAAATTAGTTTCATTCTTGTCATTTCTTTTTAGCACTTTAGTTTAATTTCCTTTATGTCATTTCCTTCCAGTAATTTACTTCCCAGTTCTTATCATAGTTTAATAAATAAGACCGCTCTCGTAAAGTAGAAGAGGATGACATGAGCAGAATGCATCTATTGTGAATATAGCACTACCACCTCCAAGTTTGTATGAACCCTAGGTTGATAAAGTAAAGTAGGGCAGCCCCTCGGAGTTGCAACACTCTTGGGGAAATACCACGACTCACCAGTTTTTGCCGCCGTTGCCAGGGAGGTGTCTAGTAGATGTTTTGATTTTGTTTTTAGCATTATTTTCTTCTTTCCTTTCTTTTCATGTCATTTCAGAAATAGTGAAAAATACAAAAAGATCTGATATTCATGCCTCGTAGGACTAGTAATACCCAAAACAAACCTTACCTAAAACCCCCACATCACCTCCTAGCTACCCTTCACTCTTCTTTAGTGGTAGTGATATTGAACCCCCTATAGGAGAGCCTTGTGAATATTTTGAGGATCCTATTGGGGAAGAAGAAGAAGACCTTGTTTCAATTGAGGGACCTACTTCACCTATCTTAACCATGATTGGGACCGAGAGAGCCTTTCCCATAAGAGAGGCAGATGGGGAAACTAAGATGAAAAACCTTAGCCCCTCAACTCTTCCACACTTCCATTGAATTACCTCTGAGGACCCTAACACATTCATGTTTGAATTTGCTTTTGTTTGTAGGACTTATGAATACACCTCTGATGATGAGAAGTTGAAGCTATTCCCATCCACCCTTAAGGATGCAGCCTTGCACTGGTTCATGGGTCTGCGTGGGGATAACATCACTACCTGGGCACAGATGGAAGAGACCTTCAACATCAAGTACAAATACTAATGTAGGTCCAAGGAAACTAAGGATGAGATATTTAAGATGACTCTAGGGCCTTATGAATCCCTAAAGGATTGTGAAGAGAGGTTTCAATTAAAATATAAGAGAGCCAACTGTACTCTTGATCCTAACTCAGTTAAACTTGTACTTATTCGAGCGATCAGTGAAGAGATGATAGAAACCTTGAATATGTTATTAGGTCGATATATCTACCAACAACCCTATGAAACAATCAAAACTCTCTTTTGGAACCATTCTAGGGCATTTAGGAAGAAGGGCATAGCTAGCTAAAGTACATCCAATACTCCTTCCTCTTCCACCTTCATAAAACAAGAGATTGGAAACATGCTATAGGACTTCAAGAGTGACATGCTGCACACCTTTTCTTTGAAAATGGACATAATGTAGGTCAAAAGGAAGCAAGAGGAAGCAGAGAAAGCCCTGGACATATTTTTTCCTAGACGTACCAGGAAGCACGCAAGAAATGAATGTCCATTAAATGTCATAGAGGTTTTCTTAGTTTGTGAAGATAATCATGCCACAGGCAAGTGTACCTCCTTATCTGGACTTAAAGTTATATATCAAGGTGGGGAAACAATGCCAGAGAAACTTTGTTTCATCAACCAGAGAAGGCCTCAAGGCCCTCGGAGATATCAACAAGGTATGCAAGGTGCACCTTACTCTTACTATTACAAAAATAAGAGTGCACCGATGAAACCTTGGTACACCCCCACTCCTCCATCCTGTTCTACACCTCCTACTTGGCTTTCCAACCCTTCATATCATCCTCAGCCAGTAAACCAACCATTTCAACAGTATGTTCGACAACAAACTCAGTGGAGCAATCCATCCCAAGGGTGGAGGCCTCAAAAAAATAAACTACCTGATCTAATGCCTCCACCCCAAACTCAACCTCAGCTTACTAATGATGCTCCACTTAGGCTACCTATACCTGCACAGCCCAATCCGAACCAGAACAATAGACAGGCACAACAAGCTCCCAATGGAGAAACATCCCATCCAGCTTATGCTATTGAGATACAAGAGGTTACTCTCAGTTCAGGAAGAGTACTATCAGAAAACCATTCCCCATATCCACCTGTAGAGGTTGAGGAGGAAAAGGAAGAAGATAACACTCATATCCAACAACCTCCTTTTCCCGAGCGCTTGATCCACCCTAGTCAACACACCCTAGAGGTCACTGAACTCCTGGAAGAGTTGGAAAATTTGTGTGTGAAGATACCACTTCTCCAGGCCATTAAGGATGTCCCTATCTACAATAGTCTTATCAAAGAAAAGTGCTTCAAGAATCCTGGGAGAATGAAGAGAGATACACCCACCATTAATGTGGTAGGACAACTGTTTGACCTGAAGCCGGGGAAGGTGATATTTCCAAAATACTTGGACCCTGGTAGTCCAGTTGTTGATGTGCATATAGACGGTGTCATAGTCCCCAACACTCTGATTGATCTAGGAGCTTCCATCAATACCATGACCAAGGAAACTATGTTGAAACTTAATCTCCAAGGGACTTTGAGGAAAACCACAATAGTTCTGTAACTTGCAGATTGGTCCACAGTAAATCTAGAAGGAATTGTTGAGGATGTTATGGTTACCATTGACTCTTGGGAGCATCCTACAAATTTCTTGGTCTTGTAACCAAAAAACAAGTTTAGTGGTTATCCTCTCATCTTAGGGAGACCTTGGTCAGCCACTGCAAATTCTTATATTAGTTTTCGGGCTGAAAACGTGACTATAGAAAATGGGCCTTTGTCTAAACAACTAGTGTTATATCCTCTAGCCCAGCCTTCCATTGATCATGATCTCCCTATATGGTTGGAGGATGAAGAAGATGAGTTATATAACACCGCCCCTATGTGTACCATAGATGCTATTCTTAGAGGGGGGTATCTTGATGAATATGAACTCATTGACCATTCCATTCAAAACCAGTCCTCCACTAACACTCCTCTTGAAACCTTAGTCAAAGAGTATGAAAGCCAACCTTGGATGGAAGTGCACTCAGTTGAGACAACCTCTTAAACCACCAAGGCTATTGAGTTTGGCCCATCCATATCTCTGAAAATAAACCCAAGCCTCTTGAATGAAGAAGAGAAGCAGCTATGCCAGCTTTTTAAAGAAAATGTTGAAGAATTTTCTTGGGATTACAAGGACTTGAAAGGGGTGCATCCTTCAGTATGTAGGCATCACATTTAAATCAAAGAAGGATTCAAGCCTGTGAGACAACCCCAAAGAAGGATGAACCCGACTATGAAGGACACAGTCAAAGAAGAGTTGCAGAAACTATTGGATGTAGGTTTCATATATCCTATTTCCGATAGTGAGTGGGTATCTCCTCTTGTCCTAGTCCCAAAGAAGAATGGGAAGTGGTGAATTTGTGTTGATTATCGAGAACTTGACAAAGCAACCAAGAAAGACCATTTCCCTTTGCCCTTTATAGACCAAGTTTTGGATGTTCTTGTAGGGAAGAAATTATTTTCCTTCTTAGACGTGTTCAGTGGGTACAATCAGATTCAAATCAGCCTTGAAGACCAGGATAATACTACTTTCACCTGCCCTTGGGGTACCTTTGCTTATAGAGTCCTACCCTTTGGGTTATGTAATGCCCCAACCACCTTTCAAAGGGCTGTCCCGAGCATATTTTCTGAGTTAGTCCATGAATTTGTTGAAATATACATGGATGATTTCACACCATATGGGGATTACTTCTAGGAAGCTCTCTCCAATTTGGGTAAAGTAATAAGAATGTGCATTGAGATGCATCTCTCCTTGAGCCCAAAAAAGTGTGAATTCCTAAAGAAAGAAGGGGTTGTATTAGAACACTCCATATCCCAAGCAAGAATACAGGTAGACCCGAACAAAATCACTATCATCAAAATGGTACATGCTTCTCAAAATCAGAAAGATGTCAGGAGTTTCTTAGGCTTAGCTGGTTACTATAGAAGGTTCATCAAATATTTCAACAAGATGGCTTTGCCATTATTTGGGTCATTGGCCAAAGATTCCGAGTTTATTTGGTTCGTCCTTGTCAAGAGGCTTTCGAGCTCATTAAAAAACAATTGACTACTACCCCCATCCTCCGAGGTCCAAATTGGACTTTGCCTTTCCACATCCACACTGATGCATCCGAAAAAGCTGTAGGGGCAGCATTAGGACAATTAGAGGACAAAATCCCTTATGCCATTTATTTCATCAACAAGAATTTGTCCAAAGGCAAGCTGAATTATACCCTTACTGAGAAGGAGATGTCGACCATTATAGATGCATTGAAAAAATTTAGGCATTATGTCACTAGATATCTGACCTTTTTCCACACTGACCATGCAACAATCAAGTATTTAATGAACAAACCAAATGTAAATGCTAGGATAATTAGATGGTTGTTACTTTTGCAGCTGTTTGATTTTACTATTGTTGATAAACCTGGAAAGGAAAATGTTGTTGTAGATTTTTTGTCCAGGTTAGTTCTCCCCGCAAGTGAATAAGGAATGGTGGATGACCAGCTGCCAGATGAACACCTCTTTTCCATATTAGCACTCTCACCATGGTTTGCTGATATATCCAACTACTTGGTTGCTGGAAAAATCCATCCTAATATTTCATTCAGGGAGAGGAGCAAAATCATCAGAGAAAGCACCCCTTTCACATGGATTTGGGGAAATATTTTCAAGATAGGCCTTGATCAAATCCTAAGGAGTTGTGTGAGGGAGGAAGAAGTCTTTGATATCCTCTCTGCATGTCATGACATCCCATGTGGAGGCCACTTTTCTGCAAAGAGAACTACTTAAAAAGTTTTGCAGGTAGGATACTATTGGCCTACCCTTCATCAAGATTCCAGAAGATACACCAAAAAGTGTGACAAGTGCCAGAGGATGGGGAAACCCACACAAAGGGAATAAATGCCTTTACACCCGCAGGTGGCTCTTGAGCCATTTTATATGTGGGGCATGGAATTTTTTGGACCTATCGATTCACCATCCAGCCAAAAGAAGTATATCATAGTCTGCACTGATTACTTGAAAAAGTGGGCTGAAGCAAAATCAGTGAAGGTAGAAACCGAGTAGAAATTAGGAGAATTTATGAGGGAGAATGTGTTTTAAAAATTTGGATACCCCAAAGAAATAGCCACTGATCAGGGAGCACAATTCACCTCTTACCTCATTGAGAATATTTTGAGGAAGCACACGATTAAGCATAGAACTTCTACTCCCTATCACCCTTAGGTGAATGGCCAAGTAGAAGTAACTAATAGAGCTTTAGAGAACATCCTCACCAAGGTTTTGAGAAGCAACAGAAAATATTGGGTAGACAAATTGGTAGAAGCTACTTGGGCCTACAACACTACTTGGAAGACAACAACAATATTCACTCCTTATGAGCTAGTATATGGTAAGAAAGCTCTACTTTTAGTTGAGTTTGAATTCAATACTTTAAGAATGGTAGCTGAATTAAATCTAGATCTATCAAATGCCCAAAAAGAGAGGTTGCTGCAACTAAATGGATTGGACGAGTGCAGAATGCAAGAAATTCTTCACACAGAGGTAGTTCAGTTGCAAAGGAAGGTATGGCATGACAAGCACATCAGAGAAAAGGCCTTCCAAGAAGGATATTGGGCGCTGTTGAATGATTAAAGGTTTAATTATTTTAAAGGGAAGTTGATGAAAATATGGTTATGACCTTACACAGTAGAATTTTTTTTTGATAATGGCGCAGTTCAAATCAGAACCATAGATGAGGAAGGAATCCCCTTGCTTGTCAATGGTCAGAGACTTAAAATTTACAAGAAGCCTTTGTCAAAGGTAGAGTTCATAAATTCAATAAGCAGAGAGGTGTATGTGATGGGAAAATCCATAGTTTCCCACACCTCCTAAAAAAAAGAAAAAAAAAGAAAAAAGAAAAAGCTTGTGGGTTGAAAACCTCGATGGAGGCAACTCACTTGCTAAAAAAAAAGATAAAAAGAGAATAAATATCCATGGGTGAAAACCTCTCTGAGGTGCCCAAGGCAAGTATGTGGGTTGAAAATCTCCATGGAGGCGAACCACTTTCTTTCAAAAAATAAAAAAAAAGGAAAAAAGAAAAAAGAAAAAAGGAAAAAAATTACATCTGCATCTCTGTTTTTTCTGTGTCTGTTGTTTTGCAGGTTGTTAATGGCTTCTGGAAACATAGGGAAGCATTCACCTTCTTTTCCCTTCTTCTATTTTACCATCCATCCCATCATTCACTACATTAATCTTCATAAATTCCTTCATCACCTCCATAGACCACATTCCTCCATTCCTAAGCACAATGTAGCAAGAGTAGCAACACACAGACTGCTACAAGCATCAGGAAGTTCCTTCAAAAATTTTTTTGTTCATGGAATTCCAAGAAGAACAACATGGCAAGCTGCATAACAAACTCCAAGAGAACAAGAATTCCACCCATGGCATCTCATGCACCCCACGCGACATCCATAACAGAGAGAAACAACAAGAAAATTTTAACAGCTCACTCAGGAAGCTGCTCATTCAAGATGCTGCTCATTCAGCAAGATGCTCATTTAGAGTACAGGAATATGGTGAGGGATGCATCATCTAAAATTCTTGTATCCAACCTCCATCTCCTACAAATTCCTTGGAAACAAGAGGTAAACTAAGGTATAAATTCTCACCCCTTGCTACACATCCATAATAGCTAGAAATAATAAATTTGCAGACTTAGAGTTTAAGGGGCAGAAAGGTGGCCAGTTAACTCGGCCACAACCATGAGGTATGACTGGAATAAAAATGGAAGTACATGCCACCTGGGCATGCAAAAGAAAATAATTTAAATCAGTGGAGTAGAGGAGAACGAGGGGAGGAAACACACAATCCATCATGAGCTAACAAGATAAGGAAACAACTTTCTACAACATAACTGGCACTGAGTCGAGTTACATAAGCACTCCAAAACTAGATGCGCTATCTAATAAAAGGAGATGTCGTCTCATCCAAACCAGTATATTGAAAATTTTTAAAGGGAGAGAGACCGACGGGAGCACGCAACGCTTATAGAAGAAGAGGAATATCCAGAAGAAGAAGAGACAAAGGGTCAAAGAAAAATAGAAGAGATGGCCATCGAAGTCATAGAGATAGCAGAAAGTGGGTGAGAAACATACTCACAACATAGCACCACATCCCCTCAATACAAAAAGAGAGTTTCCACCATAGCTCCTTTGAGTGCAAAGAGAAAAAGGCAGAACTTTAGGTATTCCAGAGTTGACAATGTCTCTAGGTAGATAGAAGATGAAAGCATTATGGCCAGCCAGAGGAGATGGAACAACCTCCCTCACAGCCTCAAGAGCATGGAGCACCATACTCTAGAAATACCAAGGGGTGCATTGGAAAGGTCATCATTATACAAGAGGGCCATGCAGGCCAAAAATATCCAATGGTTGGGACTAAATCTCAACCCACCTTTGCTGTTGGGGCTGACTGATGAAGAGGGCACAGATGCACAAGATAGAGAATGGGAGAAAGCAGAAAAGAATAATGGTTTTTACCCCCTTTGGGAAACTCCCACACTTCTTCCTCATGAAATCAAGGGGGCTGTCAGAGCCTTAAAGGAAATGCAGGAGGAGGATTAGTTGCTCAGAGGATGAGCAACCAGTCAGTAGGGGGGTGATGATGAGCTCCATCATTAGACATATATGGAGGGGTTAATAGTCACCTTTTTTCCATCTTAGATCTCTTTTTCTTTCATTTTTATCATTATTTGGTTATATGATGCTAGTATAGGTGGTGATTTAGGCTAACATACTCTTAGTGCCTAATATAAGGTTGAGTGCAGAAAATCAGGAATTATTAATCATTTTTATAAGGATTTTATCATAAAGACTCAGAGGGGAAAACAAAGAGGAATTATAGGAGGATTTTCCACCCTTAATGGTTGCCGAAGGATCCTAAATATTCTCTCCAACAATTTGAGTTCCAAAAGCAGCCAAAGGATCCCCAAGGATTCTCTCCCGCAATTCGAGTTCCAAAGGCATCCAAGCAAATCAAAGAAGAGTGCACCCAATCCTTGTTCAATGGGAGTCAAGTAGACTCAATCACCATTTTCTAGGGAGCTATTGGTAGCTGCCCTATAGAATAAATAGAGCAGAGATAGAGCTAGGAAGAGTTAGTCTGTTCTAGTCTCAATTACATTCAGAACTATTGTTGTGAGCTATTGAGATTTTTGTTTTATTCAGGGATCAAACTTTCAGAGATGTATGCAATTATTATTTTAAGAAATAAGCAGACTAGTTTCATTCAAATTATTTAAGTTTCAGAGGGCTAGGATCGTGGGTTAGGGCCCAATCCATGTGCCTCAGCTTCTCTGCTGTTCTTATCATTTCCTTTCTGTCATTTAGCTAGTTTTTCTTCTGCCATTTAAGTTAGATCTGCTTCTGATAAGTTTCATTGCTATTTAGTTTTTGTGCTGCTATAGTTTTAATTGCTTATGCATAGTAAAATAGAGGAAAAACCACAAAAACTATGGTCAAGTCTCCCCCCTCTCATCTCTGTCAATAGAGTTCGAGTAGGGCAGACCTTCCCACAGGCCAAAATTGCTTTCTGTTTGAGTTTTAGGAAGATTTTGTGTTACCAAGTCCAAGCCTTTCTTTCACTGTTTCATCCCACATTTCTGTCTGTTCCACGTGCATGAATTTGCAAGAATGTCTCACTTATGAGCACTAATCTTATGCCTCCATTCCCCTCCTTTTCTTCTCAAATTAACGCTATACTTATCTTTTCTTTGCCTAACGCACTTAAGCCCTTCAAAGCCTTATTTCTCTGTTTTCTCCGTTCATGACTGCCTTACTCTTTTTATGAAAAAAACGTGAAAAAACTATTCAAAACCACCGAAACCCAACCTCCACCTTTGCTTCTTGAGTATCCCGCCACCGTACGTCTCACTTTGCAAATCACAACATTTACCTTTTGCCTTTAAAACTTACTGCTTGTTCTTTGCGATTGCGATATGCAAAATCGCAAATCACACTTCGCACCATTTACCTTTTCTCCTTTAACACTTACCGCCGTTTTTTGCGATTGTGATATTGCGAAATCGCGCCCCGCTGTCGGTCCCACCGCCATGTCATCCCTATCGCAAATTGCATCCTGCAGTTTTTTATCCTATCACAAATCACATCTCGCAAATTTTTCCTTTCTCCCTTAAAAATTACTGCTATTCTGGCCGATTGCGATATTGTGATTGTGCCCCACTGTCAGTCCCACCGCCACGTCGCCCATCGCAAATCGCACTTCACACCATTTTTATTTTACCTTTAAACACTTACCACTCGTTCTTGCGATTGTGATATTGCGAAATCGCAAATCGCAAATCGCATCATTTACCTTTTTGCATAACACTTACCGCTTATTCTGCCGATGCGATAACCCCACCACGTCACGCATCACAAATCACAATTCACATGTTTTAGTTCATTCCGTTAACCTTTACCACTATCCCTTTAAACTTATGAAGTTGCGATTGTGACATTGCACATCGCAAATTTTGTTCTCCATCGCACTCCACCATCGCACTTTTGAGTTCTGTCCGCTCCAAAGCCATTTTTGCCATATTATAAGGTTTTATAAGGTTTTAACCCCCTATTTCCACTTCTAAGCCCTATTTCATGCACTAAGCCCTCAATTCACCACTTTAGCCCTTTTGTTCTCTCCAAGCTGAAAATCAACCCCTTTTAAAGTAGAATTAAGTCATGGATATCTTAGTTGCATGGATAGAAGCATGTTAGATAGACTATAGGATAAGTAGAGTGCATTTAGATAATTTTCCAAGTTAAGTGTGGTTTAGAATTAGTTTCCTTTTTGCCATTTATTTTCAGCAAGTTGGCTTAGTTTCTTTTCAGTCATTTCCCTTTCTTCCAATTAAATTAATTTCATTCTCTTCATTTATTTTTAGCACTTTAGTTTAATTTCCTTTCTTTCATTTCCTTCCAGTAATTTACTTCCCAGTTCTTATCATAGTTTAAGAAATAACACCTTCTCATAAAGCAGAAGAGGATGACATGAGCAGAATGCATCTGCTGTGCATATAGCACTGTCACCTCCAAGTTTGTATGAACCCTGGGTTGATAAAGTAAAGTAGGGTAGCCCTTGGGAGTTGCAGCACTCTTGGTGCAATACCGAGGCTCACCATGCAGTGCACTCAATATGTTCGATTCACACTGATAACGATGTGCCCTATAAATTTATAAGGTTCACTGCATCTCGGTGCGTGAACATACTACATCACAATTGTTGCGGTGTATTTTGTAAATGAAAACGCACCAGGAAAGAGATAAATTGTACGTCGGTGTGTCACACCCATTGCATTTATATTTACCAAACACACCACAAAAATAATATTTAAAAATATAGCTATAGCTCGGTGCATTTGATAACCTGAATGTTTCGTACACGTGCGAAAAGGTTATACATGCACACTGCTGCACAAGCGTGCCGCACCACTATCAAAATTTAAATTTGTGAACCAAAAGTGGTGCATCATACTTATGTGCACACTGATATCATTGCACTTATAGTTCTAACTGCACTAGAGCTGGTGCATGACTGCGTTTTGAGTGCATCAATGAGTTTTTTTTAAGTTGAAATTTATGTTTCTATATTTATAAATACATGTTTAATTTATTAAAAAAAATTGTACTTTATATATGAGGCTGATGTATTTTATATGTCAAACATGTAGTAGAGATGTCAGCAAAGGGAGCAAGAGAAAAAATTGGACCCATACAATATGGTCTGACCATGCGAGGCTAGAGAGAGGGAGAGGGATTTATACCCTCACCCTATTACTGCAGCAACTTGAGCGCTCTTGAGGAATGTAATCCTCCTTAAGTACTATGAGGAGGCTACATCCATAAAGGTGAACTTTGTCTTATTGGCGCATATAATATATCGATGGAGTGCCTAGGAGCAGGCTTTCCATGTCGGTGTTGGGGCATGGTATAGGCCCAATGATGAGGAAATATACTTTATTACTGGCGTATCTAGGATAGGAAAGTATTTTACCTAGTTACTTGATGTTCCCCTTGGGGTTGTAGGTGAGAGTCAACTTGCCTACACTCAGAGATATGTCGAGCCTCATGCGGTCTGTCCAACATATTTTGAAGTCCTTGGTGGAAAACTATTGATTTCTTCTTTTTCTGCACAAGAAGTTAGATGCTTTTAATTATTAGTCACCACCATTGCACACTCTAGTAATGATGGGAAGAACATTAGTTTCCCTCTTTTGTATTATGTTGATTCTTTGATTCAGGTGCCACATTGCATCATATGGTCTACCATTTTTTTTAGAGAGTTTTGCATGGCTTTAGATATATGTCACGTGTTGAGACATAGGATGGTGACCTTACATTTTGCCTTAGATATTTTTTGTTTATTTTTTGAGATGTTTTCAGAGACAAGGCCTACATTTGACCGTCACCCTCCAAGGCCGATCACTGAGGTCCAGATGCGCATGTGGGGGAAGATGATGCCCAAGAGGGGTTTTCCAAAGTATTTGGCCAATATTTTTGCCGAGGCACTGTCAATACTGGCTAATGAGGATGACCATGTGTTTGTCATGTTGGTGTTTCCATACGCGAGGATTGATTGGAGACAATTTCCCAACATCCTATTCACAATGGCTGAGCCTCCATATGATAAGGGTAATATTAATGTTTTATTTAAATTAATATAGCTTCATTTTATTGTTTTAATGATTTAGAATCAAATTTATTCTAGCACGTTATTTAACTTGTTTTATAAAATTGTCTAATTATTTTTTTGTACTATATATTTTGTTGACATTAGCTCATTCAATGGGGAAATGCCTCCACCCCCATCGCCGGATGGGGGAGATGAGGATATGGGAGAGGCCCAAGAGGGTGAGGAACATCATCAGTGAGGCATGGGCATTTGGGGCTGTAGTGATGGTATGCAATTTCATATGGAATACTACAGTAAATTGTCCAGATTTTTGGTTCAGGAGGGAGTCTTCCCTGTGAGGGCTTGAGATATAAACACAAATACTAGGTTCATGGATCTATATAGTGCCTATCTGCGCAAGATGATGTCTCTATGTAGTGTATCATCATATTTAATATGGTACTAGCAATGATGAGGGATGGAGGGCATGAAGTGGCAAATACATCTAATGAGGGTGGTGATGATGATGATGAGGGTGATGATCATGATCATGATGATGAGGGTGGTTATCATGACGCTTATAGTAGTACCACCTCGTCAGATCATGGCCATCAGGGTGTTGGTGATCCTTCTGGTAGTACACCTCCTCGTTATTCGCCTGATGTTCAGACGCCAGAGCTAGAGGATGTGGCTTAACTTTCTACTCGAAAAATAGACCAACCACCTCCTCCTCCACCTCAGAGTTCGACAAACCGCTTTGAGGCAATAGTTGACCATCCATAGTCTTCTACTGTAGACCATCAAAATCCTCCTCCACCTATGCTAAGTTTGAAAAATGTTGAGGCAATAGTTGGCCATCTATTGTCTTCTATTGCAAACTAGGATGGAACTACTACATCTATTGTATCAAATATTTGATTGCACTTATTTGACATGACATAGTTATTTGAATTGTTTGTATATATATATATATATATATATATATATATATATATATATATATAGATATATATGGTGCATTATTTTTTTTCATGTTTATGTAGTTAATTACGCTGAAAGGCGTTCTCTCTGTGGGCTTGGGGTGAGAAGACACTGTTCACCCTAGCCAATCAGAGGTTTTTATTTTCTTCCTACTCACTGCAATTAAAATTTGACACGTGGTTGCTTTATCATTATTTTCCTTTTCCAAATAATTCATAACAAGCTCGGTCTATCACTGTTTTCCTTTTTCGAACTACTTCACCGCCATCCTAGCTTGTTGTAACGCCTTTACGGACGACATCATAAACAACACAACAACCAACCTGCCACCATAAAAAACACAACCCACGACATAAACAACACTATCACCATTTTCCTTTTTCCAACTACTTCACTGCCATCTCAACTTGCTGCAATGCCTTGGCAGACGAAATCATAAACAACACAGAGAGCGACCTGCCAACATAAACAACACAATCAATGACAAAAACAACACAACCAACAACCTTTCTTTTTTAGTTCCCCAACACTTAGAGCTGCCAGTCCCAAGGATCTAGTTGATCGTTGTTCACCTAGATAGGACATTTATCCATTCCAATATTACTTCCTGAATATAATATTCTCTCTCGAGACTCCCCCTCCTCACTATTTTGACATTATCTAAGTATTAGAATTTTCCTCACATAAAGCCCATGCCCTATTTAGCTGGCTATTTCTCTTTGTAAACACCACTCTGATATTTTGGCTTGTATAATTCCCCTCCAAGATCATCGCACGCCTTGTTGGAAATACTGAGAGGGGGGGTGAATCAGTATTCCTTTCAATTAGAGCATTAGTCAATCTTCAATTATTATCAGTGTTTTTACAATGATAGCAGTAAACAAAAGGAACACAAATGCACACAATTTTTAAGGTGGAAACCCACTTCAGGACAAAAACCACCTAATTCTTTTCTAATAATTCTTTAATATTCAATTCCAATTGAAAATACAGCTCCAACTTCCTAGAATATAGAAAAACATTCTTCTCCAACTCCCACTGGATGGACGCTCCAACGCTGGAGATTATTCAATAGTCAACTGAACAGATGCCCCAACACCCATTGAGCTACAACTCACCCTAGCACCACCCTACCACCCTGTAGAAGAATAAAAGAAGAATGGACTCCCATACCAGGGAAAATGGTATACTTTACAATGATATAGAATGATGTAGAAGAATAAGACACACTAGAACATAACTCCAACTATGATAGAACCACCTAATGATGATCCTAGACCTCCCGACACCGCCTCTTCAACTCTTGGTAGATAGACACTAGTACAATTTTTACAATAATATATTTACAATGACTTAGTACAATGATACCTTTACAATGACTGTATACAGTGCTGCCCACTTGAATGTGATGAGATTCCTCCTGCTGTTCTGCACCTTGTTTGCTACTCTTTTCATGTTACCCTCTGCTACACCTTGCTTTGCTTTGCTTCCCTAGAAAGTCTGGTCCTTTGTAGCCCTTGACAACACATGATCTAGATTTTTCTTTCCTTCTAGGAGCTCGATATTGAATCTGGTGTATATTTGTTATCTCAAATCCCCAATATATGATTTTTGGTCCTGTATTATTCCTTTGAGTCATATTTCCAATGCCATAGATCTAACCCAATTTGGATTCTTCAAGGGAGATTTATGCCCAATCTCTCACAATGCCCTAATTATGGCCTGTTTCAGTAGAGCGAACTTGTACTGCATGCCACATATCACTGTTTCTTCATTCAACTCTGAAATTGATAGAGAAAAAACTACATTCTATGTAATATCTTCCAATTTTTACAGAATTCCAATCCGATACTCAGAGAGAGAGTTATGATTATTTTCCCAAGGTCACTTCTTTGAGATCAATTTTAGGAGCTTGCAAAAACAATGACTTCCACAGATCATATCTCTGAAACTATTGTGCACCTTGATCTGAAATTTTTACAGGATATTCCTCAGGATTTCAGCTTCACCTCATAAAATTTTCAGCTTTTGAACATTCATATAAAAAAATTTAGAGTGAAAATACCACGATGACCTGTTTCATATGGCGAAATCCCTACATAAGGAGGATCTGAGGATCACAATTTATATAAATGCCTAGGTTGAGAGGGGATTCAACAAGTGAACGTGGGAGGGATTTTAGGAGTTTAAAAATTATTAATTATTGAATTTTCAATGACCCATGACACAACCCCATGGTGTTTTAGCCCACTATCTGGGTTTACAAACTTCAAACATGATTATCTCTCAAACCGTGAAGAATTACGTGGCGTGCCATGTATCAACGGAAACATCTCGACAAGAAGAAACCATAAAAAGAATTATTGACCTAGAATATTGCATTTTTTTAGGTAAAAATTCCCATGCAATATTGGGGTAGCCCCTGGTGTTGCTTGGGTTGACATCAACGACAACCGCTGATCAACAATCTCCCCCTTTGGCATTGATGGCAACACAAGTACTCCCCCTGCAATCATGAGACCTCTTCCTACAAAATTATCTCCCCCTTTGACATCATTGGAAAAGGGTAAATCCCCTTGACACACAACCATCCTACAGACCTCTACACACTTCCACTCCCCCTTTATATTCTGAATAAGGAAAATCTAATGAGAACTTGGGAGAATCCCAAGCTTCTGGAGAAAATATTCAAATGCTTCACAGGTACTCTTACGATCATCAATGATTCCTGCCTAATCTGCATCTATAAAGGCTTGAATAATGAGATTGTTACCCTTGGGATACCACAAGCCATATTCTGTTGTTCCCTTTAGATATTGAAGAATTATTTTGATGGAAATAATATGTGATTCTTTTGGTGCTACTTGGAATCTTTCAACTTGTCCAACTGCTTGCATAACATCTGGCCGGGAGGCTGTTACATATAGAAGACTACCAATCTTAGATTTGTACAACCTCTGATCCACATCCTTAGATGAGTCATCTATGCTTAATTTGCAACCTGTTACCATTGAAGTAAGGATGGGTTTGCAATCTTCCATTTTGAATTTCTTGAGAATTTCCTTGATGTACTTCGCTTGACATATAAATATTCCTTTCTCTTGCTTAGATATTTGAAGCCCTAAGAAGTATGTCAGCTCACCAAGCAAAGACATCTCGAACTCACTTTGCATTTTTGTAGCAAAGTTATTACTTAGTCGATCATCATTGCTATCCAATATTATATCATCCTCTTTAGCTAGTAGACGTGCTTTAGTTGTTTCATCCAGAACAAATATGTCGTTTGGAGCTCGATTTTCTGTAGCCACAATTCACCATACCTACCTTTCGTGATTTCAAATTTTGTGGAGTTGAATATTATTGTGTGTCCTTGATCACACATTTGTCCAACACTGAGCAGATTGTGATTCATGTTTTCAACCAATAGAACATTCTTGGCTAGAGCATCTTTGCATTCGAGAGTGACGGTACCTGATCCTATAACATTTGAAGATCCATCATTTCCAAAGGACACAGTTCCATCCTTCTTCTCTTTCAAAGATACAAATTTCTTTCTAGCTCCAGTCATATGTGTTGAGAAACCGCTATCAACATACCACACATGTTTGCTGTTTTGAGCGTTGAGAGCGAGAGAAAAATTATTTGTCTTCTTCTTCTTCCATGTTTGTTCGTTCTGTGGCTTCGAAGATTCTTCTGGAGGATTTTCAAGTCTACAGTCTTTGGCTATGTGTCCAAATTTTTGACATTTGTAGCATTCAATATTATTTCTTAAATGTTCAAATCTATTGATGTTTTGCTGAGCCCTGAGAGGTTCATATTTGACAGATCTCCTGTAATTGTATTGGTTCCTAGGGTAAGTGCGACATTCTACAACTTTATGACCAAAATTTCCAAATGAATAACAATAGCCATAAAAAATATGTTGGTACATGTATGAAAATATTCGTCGAGGAATTGCCTTCTAAGGCTGTTCTTGCGAATCTTGTCCAAAGAAGTCTACATGCATGTCAAATCTCATAGGTTCATTGTATTTTGTTGTAGAAGGTCCTGCTTCTTCTTATTTGTAACCAAGGCCAGTTCTGTCGTTGTAAGATCATTGATTGTTGATGAGTTCTTCCAATGCTCTTGAGCTGTTGGCATAGTTTTGGATAGTTTTTCCTTTCTTCACATCCTTACGTAGCGAGACTACTTCGGCTTCTAATTCTTCCCTTTCTTGGTTGATTTCTTTAAACTTCTTTTAAAGAGACTCTTCAATGCATTTGTGTTCTTCAAATTCAATTTTGAGACCTTGAAATTGTTCTTCAAGAGTATTGGAACAGATCTTCTCAGCCTTGAGCTCTTTTATAAGCTTGATTTCTTCCTTAGAAAATTCTTCTATGGTCAATCCTTCTTCTTCATTGTTTGATATCTCTTGTTTATTGTGCTTGGCCATAAACAATAATTTCTCATTGGCTTCTTCTTCACTGTCATTGTCTTCATCAGATGATGAGCTATATTTTTTAGAGAGAAATTTCCTTTTAGATCTTTGCTTGTTGAGTTTCTTAAAGCCTTTCTTTCCTTTTGAGTTTCCATCACTTCTGTTCGGACATTTTGATGCGAAATGCCCAACCTCACCACAACCGAAACATATCAATGGAAGTTTACCTTTGAATTTTCCCTTACCAATTTTTAGCTTTCTTGTAAAGTAAGCATATTATTCATCTGAAAGACCTTCTCCATCATCTCCCTTTTCTTCACACTTGCAGGTGCATGTCATTTTAATTGAAGGTTGTTTGTCCTTATTGGTTTTCTTATATGCACCGAACGCAATTTCTAGATGCGAAGTACCCTCTTCTTCATCAAGTCTCATTTCATATGCTATGAGAACTCCATGTAATTCCTCTTTGCTGAGTTTGTCTAGATTTGCGTTGTATTCTAAGACCGATACCTTTGGGTTGAATCTCCCTGGTAACATTCTAAGAATTTTTCGTATAATAGTCTTCTCACCAACTGGCTCTCCCAATCCTTCCAGAGTATTGGTTATTTCATCAACATATTGGAAGTATGCAGCAATGTTACAATCTTCTTTCATTCCGAGTTGCTCAAATTTTGCTCAATAGATTTGAATCTTTGCTTCTTTGACATTTGAGTCACTTGCATATATATTCTCAAGCTTGTCCCATACAATTTTTGCGGTTTTACAACCCAATACATTATGATAAGCAGAACTGATAATAATATTCTTTGCTTTTGCATCATTTACCAAATTCTTCTTACCTTGTTCATCCACGGTTAATGTAAATCCATTTTGAACAGTGTCCCATACTTCGTAAACTTGCGCCAAGAGATAGACCTCCATTCTTCCTTTCCAGAGTGCATAATTATTTTGATTGAACAGAGGCACACCATTCTTGGTATGCTCCATGACCTCCTTCCAACTGTTAAACTATTATTCAAGGAACCAAGCTCCGATACCAATTGTTGGAAATACTGAGAGGGGGGGTGAATCAATATTCCTTTCAATTAGAGCATTAGTTAATCTTCAATTATTATTAATTTTTGTAAAATGATAGCAGTAAACAAAAGGAACAAAAATGCACATATTTTTTAAGGTGGAAACCCACTTCGGGACAAAAACCTCCTAATTCTTTTCTAATAATTCTTTAATATTCAACTCCAATTGAAATAAAGCTCCAACTTCCTAGAATCTAGAAAAGCATTCTTCTCCAGCTTCCACTGGATAGATGCTCCAATGCCCGAGATTCTTTAGTAGTCAACTGAACGGATGCCCCAACACCCAATGAGCTACACCTCACCCTAGCACCACCCTACCACCCTGTAGAAGAATAAAAGAAGAATGGACTCCCATACCAGGGAAAATGGTCCACTTTACAATGATATACAATGATGTAGAAGAAGAAGACACACTAGACCATAACCCCAACTATGACACAACCACCTAATGATGATCCTAGACCTCTCGAAACTACCTCTTCAACTCTTGGTAGATAGGCACTAGTACAATTTTTACAATAATGTATTTACAATGACTTAGTACAATAATACCTTTACAGTGACTGTATGCAGTGCTACCCACTTGAAGAATTCATGTGATGAACTTATTGCTGCTATTATGCACCTTGGTTGCTGCTCTTTTCATGTACCCTCTGCTGCACCCTGCTTTGCTTTGCTGCCCTAGAAATTCTGGTCCTTTGCATCCCTTGACAACACATGATCTAGCTTTTTCTTTTCTTCTAGGAGCTCAATATTGAATCAGTATATCTCTGTTATTTCAGATCCCCAATATGTGATTTTTGGTCCTGTAGTAGTCCTCTGAGTCATCTTTCCAATGCCATAGGTCTGACCCAATTTGGATTCTTCAAGGGAGAGTTATGCCCAATCTCTCACAATGCCCTAATTATGGACTATTTCAGTAGAGCGAAATTATACAGAATTCCACGTGTCACTGTTTCTTCATTCAACTCTAAAATTGATAGAGAAAAAAAAACATTCCATGTAATATCTTCCAATTTTTACATAATTCTAATCTGATACTTAGAGAGAGAGTTATGACTATTTTCCCAAGGTCACTTCTTTGAGATGAATTTCAGGAGCCTGCAAAAACACTAACTTCCATAGATCATATCTCTGAAACTATTGCACATCATGATTTGAATTTTTTACAGAAACTTCCTCAGGATTTTGGCTTCACCTCATAAAAGTTTCAGCTTTTGAACCTTCCTATAAAAAAATTTAGAGCGAAAATACCACGATGAACTGTTTTAGATGGCGAAATCCCTACATAAGGAGGATATGAGGATCACAATTTATATAAATGCTTAGGTTGAGAGGGATTTAACAAGTGAACGTGGAAGGGATTTTAGGAGTTTAAAAATTATTAATTATTTACTTTTCAATGACCCATGCCACAACCCCATGGGGTTTTAGCCCACTAACTAGAGTTACAAACTTCAAACATGATTATCTCTCAAACCATGAAGAATTACGTGGTGTGAAATATATCAAAAAAAACATCTCGACAAGAAGAAACCATCAAAAGCATTATTGACCCAGAATATAGTAGTTTGGTAGGTCAAAATTCCTATGCAATATTGGGGTAGTCCATGGTGCTGCTTGGGTTGACATCAATGACAACCGTTGATCAACACGCCTTGCCTGGAAACACCGTACAAGAATACCCAAACAAAATTTGAATTCCCAAACCCAAAAATATGCCCCCGAGTTTCGATCCTGGGGGTGAGGAGAGGAACGCAAGAGCGAAAATTAAAGAGGGAAAAAAAGGGAAAACAAGAAAATACTGCTCCAAAGCATACTCAACGTATTCTCTATCAACCCCCACCCCGAGAGAGGATGGGGGAGGTGAATCAACCTTCAATTTCACTTCAATGTCATTGTTTCCTTCGCATGCCTCCACTCCCACAATATCGCGGGCCTCCGCTGGAAACACTCTACGCACAAGATTTTCATCAGAGATTATTATTAGCCCTCCATGGATGCTCGATTAAAAAATATTTCAGAAGATTCTGAGAGAAATGAGAAGGATCTTATGATTTTATCGAGGAATCATATTCCACACTTAGTTTCGTCAACATGGCTCGCCACTTGTGTTGTGAAAACCTTTGGGAATTATTGGTGAGCCTAATGGTGCACAACGATAGGCGCTTGTGGTGAGTGTGAGGAATCTTGCTGGGACATGGAGCTGAGAAGGGGAGAGAGAGTTATTCCTGCATTATCATTGTTGTATTATGTTGTTGCAAAAGCTCATATCCTGTAGCCCATTTTTCCTCTTGTATTCCATAATTTTTTCAGAATTTGAGAGGAATGAATATTGCAAGTAATGAGGAGCAAAGGGTCCATAGAAAATAACACAGTGTGCAAGTAATGAGGAACAAAGGATCCATAGAAAAATAAAATGGTGGGATGTCATGTCCTAAATCTCCATGCAGATCCTTCACTCACACTATTTGGATCCTTCAACACATTTATAACACTTGTTAAATAGGTTAGCACCATGCAACTATATATTACTTGCACATGTAAGTCGGTGGTTTCATTGAATTGCGACATAAAAGGTTTGCAGGGTTTTAGTTTGTATAATGTTGTGTTTTTTATTTAAAATGTGGGTTTTGTTGTCCCTTACCATTTTCTAGTTATTTTCGAAAGGATCTTTGTTCACAACTCAACTCAAATGGATTTATTCCCTTCAAAGTTAAGTTAAAACCTTGTTTTTCAAGATGGACAAAGGCTTAACCCGTTTCTATTACAAAATTGGATTCAAAATTAAGGAATTTGCTGAAAAATATAAATTAAATTGTAGAGTTCAACTTAACTGCTTTAAAAATCAAGTTATTTATTTCGACTCTAATATTCCTTTATGGAACAGTTTTATGGATTTGAGGCCGACATTAGAATTAAATCAAGGAATTATGTGAAAATATATTAAATTGTTGTGTCAAGCTAATAACACCCAAAGAAAGGTCTGCTTGTTGAACATATTCTGAACTTAGAGCTAAAAGTTTTTATTGAGTAAAAAGGGTCTCTACATATGTAGCTTGTTTAAATTAGAGCTCCATAAGATTGAAATGAGCATCTCTTGAACCGTGCTATATTTACATGATAATATATTTTAAAAAATATAAATTCTCTGAGAATGACAATGATTATGATACAATATGATTTTATAGTTCAAACGTTATATTTGGAAGCTGAATATCAAGGCGACTATAGAAATTATTGTTCTTACAATTATTACTAGCAGGTAAAAAGAAAGAATGTTTACTTCAACACCAGGATCTATGCCACAACTGGGATCATGATTGAAGTCAACTTCATTGGGGTGAGAAACAAAATGAATTGATGGGAATTTTTAGTGGAGAAAGATAGTGAGAGTGTCGAGCTCTAAACACCCTAACCCAGGTCCCACAAATTTGATATTTTCGTATATTCAACTTGAAAAAATTGTATATATATTTTTCACAGAAATAAGACCCTTCCAAAGCAAGTTGTTGGAGGATTTCTGTTGTGGTGAATATTGGTGTGGATTTTATGATCATTCTCTTATTTAGTGTCACTTCTAGGATTCGTGGTAAACTTTAGGGTGAAGTTTATCAATGTGACTTCAACATTATGTTGTATGAAAAATGTGTACAATCTATGATGTATTGTTCCCAATCATAAGCATTGTATTTTGTAAAAGTTTTTGGTTGATATTTATGTATAACATAAGCACTCTATTTGCTGGAGATTTAAATTTTATTAAAGCAACAAAAGTTTGGTGATCATGTTTGGATAACGAATTTTTTCACACACACACACACACACACATATTTAAAAAATGACTCTGCACTTTCCTCTCCTCCGATTCTATTGTGTTACGGTCTCCTGCGTTAAATTTTTTCTCTTGCGCAACTACTCCCTCTTGGTGCTTCCATCTAACATCTTCAAAAGCTTATATGTACAACTCAAAACTTTCAATCCGTACAAACATCAGGGCGTGTGCAATTTTGATGCCCTGGAAGTGGTGGGATGGGTTGCCTCCTCCATTTTCTGAAAATAGGAGTATGATTTTAGAATCCTGGTTAATGCAATAATCATGTTATTAAATTGCTTTCCTATGTATGTAGTCTATTCGTAAGTGTTTTTGAACAATATGTGATCATCTAAATTCAAAACCGAATTCAAAACTCACTTAACCTACCTAGCATATCTATGAATGTTTAAGTCGACAAGCATCTCAACACTGCCTCCTGCCAACCCTAGACTTCTGAAAGACAAATGGAATGTTCCACTCACTCTCTTGATTTAAAAATAAGAAGAAATAAATAAAATATTGAAATAGTAACTTCCCAGATTCTTTGATAGACATTTATTATGTCAATGGGTTCATATCCTTAATGCACATGCAATTTCAAAACCATATAAGAATAATTAATATATTTCATTTTTATTATTATAATATAACAATAATATAACAATTATTTTATACCACCATGTTGGAATAACATCACATTATGATGTCACTTTTTTTTAATTAATCTAAAACACATGTTATTTACTCTCTGATCTAAAATAGTAGTCTAAAATAATCAATAACTTCCCAAATTGTGTGAAAGATATTCATTAATTCAATGAGTTCATATTATATCCCTAATGTAGATGCAGTTCAACACCATATAAGAATAATTAGCAATTGCACCAAGGGGTGCAAAGGAATGCTGATAGGAGGAGTGGGTGAATGTGGAGGGAAATTCTTGCCTTGGGCGACATGTTAGGTTGCAACATCGATGTCACCTTACAAGGCACACAATGCCACACTGAAGGGAATGAAATTTATGACCTTCGCACCTCAAAAACCACTTTATTCCTTGTAATAAAAGGGCATCATGTTGTCATTTTGTAGGAACATAAGCTATGAGGACCCCCTTTGATTGCAAGGACTAGAGTGGTTCCTGGGTGCAAAGATCAGAAAGTTTGTTCCCTTCAACGTAGCATTGCGTGCCCCATAGGTTAACATCGATGCTGTATCCTGACATGTTTTGCAAGGCAACGATAGTTTCCTTCCACATTCACATTCCCCACTCCTCCTATCGATGTTCCTTTGCACCTCTCAGTGCAATTGCTAGTTTATATGTTGGCATTGATGTGTATATTGTTAGGTCATGTTAGATATGTTCATTTAATGTGCTTGCAGATAGATGTGTATGTGATAACAATTATTTGACATGAGATTTATATTAATTTGAGGATGTGTGTGGTGATGATGTTAGTTTACAATGTTTGTGTTTTGTTAGATGTGATCATGATGATGATGCCATGTTATATTATTAGATTTGTGTGCTAGCTAATGATGTTTATATTTGTTATAGGTGTATATAATTAGATGATGATAGTGAATTTGAATGTGTATCTTAGATGATGTTTATGTTTTTTAGATAGTTATCATCATGATGTTTATTTTTTATGAATTAATATTTATTATAGATTATGTATTGGTGAGCTTATATCAAATATATATATATATATATATATATATATATATATATATATATATATATGAAATTGCATGCAAAACGACTTTCTTTAAAAAAATGCAAAGATATTTTTATAAATTATAAAGTTTAGTATGGTTGAACTATGATTGTAAAATTATGATAAATATTTTTCTATTGCTTAGATAGTTCATTGATATCCAATCTAACTTAATTAGTAAAATGTTTCAATACTCATAAGGAAAAAATAATTAAAGGTAAAATAATTTAGTAAGTTCTTAATAAGACGAAAAAGTGAAACTCATTCAATTTTTAATATAAAATATTATTAATAATAAATTATTCAAAAATAAATTTTAACTAATTCAATATTGGTTTATAAAATTCAATCTATTGTATAATTTTAAAAACTTAAGTCAAATTTTTTATAATATGAAACCTAGATCCATAACTCTGGATCTACCAAGCGCCAAGAGGGATCAAATCTCTTGAGATGCAAACATATTTTAGAGTGAAAATATATTTTATCCCTATAGGGTCTTGATACGTCATACACATGTATGCCTTCCCATAATTCCTTCAATTTATCTACCAATCATTGTAAGTAGAGATCCATATTCTTCACTTGTCTTCTACCAAGGACTATGAGAGCCAACATAATATGTTCATTCTTCACGAAAAACCATGGGGGGATATTGCTATTGATCACTACTACAAGCCAAACATAATAATTGGTGTTTTGGAGGAAATATGGGTTGATTTCATCCATGGATATGATGAGTCATAGAATTTGTACTTCATCCTTGAATTTTTTAGACCATGTATCCTCTATATGCTTCATGGTTGGGATTCACATAACTCTTGAGTCACTTCAGTGTGAGGCATGCCATCCCTGCAACATAGCTAATTATTTACAATGAAAGGGTCTTTGAATCCTTGGCATTATAGGTACGTTCCTCATTATATTTCCTCATTATATTATGAGGAGTACCATGTGATTTACCTACTTTTTTTGAATTACGGTACTTGTCAAGCCCATATTTTAGACATATATCTTTTTCTGCATATTATCCTCTATATATAATACAATCATTCATACATGAATGGTATGGTATGTATTCAACACCCAACATTTTCAACAACTGCTTTACCTCTTCACAATTACCTGACAAGACATTATCACTCAGAAGAGCCTTATCTTTGAATAACCTGCAGTTGGAGGGGAATATAATTGTACAATGTCAATATTTAACATTCATTAAATCAACCATTTTTAATTTTGATTGTGTGAAAAAATATAAGGAACTTGATCGAGCATGCAAGTCAATTACCTCAATATTGCTGAGAAACATGCATTTGAAATTCCAAAATTTGCTTTCAAGTTGTACAACAACATCGTTGTCCCCAATTGAGTAGACTTTGAATTGCCACCAGGTCCAAAGAGAGGGGTGGTGGAAGAATATTTTAGGATTTCGAATAAGGTATCAGTGATATGAGCATCATCCCTTAGTTCATCGTTCTAGAATGCATCTAACAACATTGCCTCCATGGCAGTCTTATCCTGTAAGTAATCATCCATACCAACCTCTATTTGATTGCTTCCATTACCAAATTGTGATTAAGAACTACTATTGATGTAGTCATTCCTAATTGGTGAATTTGAACGTAGTGGGAATTGAATAGGTGGTTGATTCAACCATTCTTTTTATGCTTCCTCTTCGAGTATTTCTCTTAATGCAACCTTATATTGAGTTGACATTGTAGTGGGGTGCATGAGAAGATGGTAGGTGGGTCACTCATCATCACTAGAATCCTAATTTCAAAAAATATTTAATATCATTAGTAGAATATCAATCATATTAGTAAGCACGTCAATGCAAATAGTTTATTGAAATCACATTATACCAAACAATTATTACCATCATTGATCCAAGATTGCGGCTGGAAAATTCCATGTTCCAATTGGCAGGGTGAACAGGCTGTCCATTTTCATCTACCAACTGCTTGTGATATGCTACTCCTGATAAGAGCTTCCAATTTTTTTAAAATGGAGGAATATTTTTTGCATCTGAACTCCATTATGAATTAGGATCTTGAAAATTTGGATACATTTTTATTCAAATTGACATGGATTAAAAAATATAAATCAGTTAGATAATCATAACTTAAATAAAATTAATCTGAACTTATTGCAGATGGAAAGGGAGAACTTCGTGAAGGACTTTTATCAACAATATGGAATGAACTGGAATTTGAAGAATTTTCCATTTTGATAATATTGATATTTTGTCCCTCCATTTGAGAAAAATCCAAAATAAAATTTTGTGTGCATATCTAAAAGTAATCTCACGAACCATATAACTAAAATATGAATTTCAATATAGTTTTCAAACCATTTTCAAGAATAAGACGACTTTAAGCGGAAAATGTGTACTATGAACCATTGTAATTCATGTGGGTGAATCCTAAGGGATAATTTGAGATTAATATGCCATTTATGTGAAATCAAAATTTTACATAGATTTTAAACCCAACTGGTGCGCTTATTAGAACAAAGCGCATTGACGTGTTTAAAATAATAATAGCACTGGGGTGTTCAAATAAACCCGCACCAATTTCCAACATTCTGAAAAAATAAATATGATATTAGATCAATGCTCTTCTACAAAAACACACCGATGTGTTTAAAAAAAAACAACACCGCTACGCACTTGTTTCCAGATTTTAGAAAATAAAAATGAGTTCAACCAACTCGGTGATCTTATAACAACTAGAGCACTGATGCTTTTAAACAGAAATCACATCATTGTGTTAAAAAAATTAATAGCACCATTTCTGGATTTCGAAAAAAAGAATGTATAATGTTTGTGTTGAAAAACATTGGCGCCCTGACAATTTTAGTGGTTTTTTTTTTTTTTTTTTAAATGCACTAGTGCACTTGACTATTGAACACACTGATGTGTAGAGAAATTGAAAAAAAATGATTTTTATTTTATTTATTTTATTTTTATTTTTTTAAATGAGCGACAATTGATTGTTCAAAATCTTATTTCATAAAGTCTTTCAAATAGTAAAAAGTTATTCACCATTTCATTATTTTACCCAAAATTTCTAAAGAGTGATTTGCAAGAGAGATATACTAGGAGCACTGTGCAACAAAAAAATACTTTGGAGCGGTATAACTATTCAAAAGATCAGACGCTGAAAGATATGGTGATTCACTCAAAAACCTGCATGGTAAAATGTTTAAATTTTAATGTTTATTTTACTAATAAAAAAATTACATTTTCTATTAGGGTTTAATTAAAAGAGAGATCATTTGCAAGAGAGACATACTGGGAGCATTGTGGAGATGTAAAATGTTTTGGATCCGCTGAAAGATCATAATTTGAATGGTATGGCGATTCACTCAAAACCACAGGTAACAAAAATTTTAAATTTTACTATTAATTTTTTTGCAATTTTTGTTAGACTTATTCACAATTCAGAAAAAAAATTAAAAATCCTGTATAATAAAAAAATTACTATCGCTTTTACTAGTAAATTTTTTACGATCTCTACTCTTATTTAAATTTAATTAAAATTTAGAAAAAAAATCAATACTTACCTTAAGCCATTGCTTCTTCTTGCAAAATTTCACCTTAGGGTTTGACTTCCTCTACCACTTCAGAATTACGATTTTTCAACTTAGGAATTTTAGATTTAATGGGTTTGTGTACATACTATATATAGGGCGTTTGACATGTAAAGTAAGGGAATCACTTATTGAATTAGATCCAAACCCTGTCGACCCACTTTTTTTTCTTTTCTTAAATGGCTATATATTCTGTGGTGCGTCCTTTGCAATATAACACACGACTACTCTTTGTGTAATGCAACTCATTGATATAATATAACGATTTTGATTTTGTCAAGTCCATTCATCATTACTCCCAGTGTAATATAACACACCGACACGCCTCTTCCAAATAACACTATTAAATCATTGCAGTGCGTTTATATTTATAAGTCACAATGTCATAATTTAAAATAATTTTTCCATGATGGTGCTGAACAATTAAACACTCGATGCATTTAATATTATAAACGCGTTGGTGTGTTGATTCAGATAAACGTATCAGTCGCAAAAGTTTTTTTTTGCTGAAAATTATTTGATTTATTTGTAAAATATATTTAATGACTTTTGTATTGAATGATACATGTTTTACATTGATAAAAAGTGTTTCAGAAGGTCTCAAGTAACAAAAAATATTAATTGACACAATGATTAGACATCAAAAAAGCAGAGAAGACAAGTTCTTTATAAATTGTTTACAAAATTAATATGTTTGAACTATATGTAAGTTTAAATAATATTTATTGGTTGGTGTGTGCCATGCAGAGCCATAAAATGAACAAGGTCGATAAGATTATTTCTAATCTAAGTGCAGAAGAGCGTAAAATCCTAATAGAAAAATTGCAGAAGGATGAATCATGTGAATGAAAAAATACTATTTTTTGTTTGTTTGTAAGCTTGGTGGGACTACATCTTCATCATTTCCAATATATCACCTTGATCAAGGCGGGGAATTGAACCAGTGACTTCACATCAAGGAGTGCCTTAATAGAGCACCCGATCACTGTCTATCCAATACCCCATGGACAATGAAAAAATACTATTTGATATGAGTTTTTATTTTTTTATTTTCATTAATAATATATTTAAGAATATTAGATAACATATTTCAAACAATCTGTTAATTCATATATGTTTAATTTTCTACAAGGAGAAAAAATGAAGGAAAATATTAATGTCATTCTAAGAAAAGAAAAATTATAGAACATGTAAATGACGATGAAATGGTCCTTAGCTCATTTGAAGTGATGTTGGAGGTTAATGAAAGGGGGATTTTTTTTTTACAGAACTATGAGGGATCTAGTGGAACGAACGTATAGACGTACTTTCCACTTACAATACAAAAATCAATCCAATCATTCTAAGAACCAAATTATATCTAACTACACGAAGTGATTCTAGAGCAATGATCAATGCGACATGTGAGACTTGCAATAACAAAAACATATAAATACAAAGAATAATCATTGAAAAGGTAATATTCCTAATTATATACAATGATTTTCTATAATTAAATATTTATATTACTTCAAACCATTCATTTATTAATATCGATTTTTTTAATATTTAGTTTTCATATATCATTATAAAAATAGTTTATTACTTTTTTTCAGGAAGATTATGAAAATCCCCAATGATCAACGCGCTCATATGCGAAACATGCCAGTAGGAATGTCCAAAAAGTTTATAGGGAGATGGTCAAAGAAATGAACATAATTGCATCACATGATGAACCATATCCACAACAACGTGCTTCAAATTTATGTAATCATGATTGAATTTGTACACGTAAACAAATAATTTAGCATTAAATATTAATTTTAAAGTATTTTCTTGCAGAAAATGAAACAATATGGAACTCATTCAACACATAAAATAAGACGATAAGGAAGAATGTAATGTTCCCAATTTTAGCCTCAAGCTAAAATGGAACATTATAGTTAGCATATTTTTATTTTGTTAAATAAAATGGGTAAGGAGACACCTTAACCCCTTTTGATGGAGAAATAACACTCCTTGTGTGAAAGGATGGATAATAAAGTAGCTGGATTGAGCACCACATGGTGTGAACAGGATTGGATCAAGAATGATCTAGTCATTTTGACCAAGTCAACTAAAACTGTCTAGATACATTGCACCTACTTGGACAACGCAGTTTTAGTGGAGGCTTCACTTGCTTGAGCTAGAAGCAAGTGTGAATGGGACCCATGGTGAGAGAGGTTCCTTTGCTTTATAAGGAGGAGATGGCAGCCCATTTTCATTATGCATTAGCTTATCATTTTCGTTGGGTCTGCAAGACTTGCATCCCCGGGCTGTTTAGCAGGGTTTGTGGTGTTCTTCACCCAAGGGTGTTCCTAGTCGGGAATCCCTACCTCTTCCTCAAGGAAGGAGAGGTTTTGAGCTTCATTTCCTCATTTCGGCATTTGTCCAAGCTTCTCTCTGCATCTACAACGTTATTTCTGTAGCAGGTTAACATTGTGTTGCTGGGTGCAGCAGCAGAGGAACTTATAGAGCCATACTTTGGCTTATTCTTCAGGGGAGATCTTGCATATTATTGGAGGAGTAGTTGAGGGGACTTCAGGGCTTCATTTTAGATATTTGGCATCAGGCCAATCACTCACCATCTCTCACAGCATAGTCTTGGGTAGAAACTGCGTTACTCTCAGAGGAAGTTGCTAGGAGAGCCATTTGGGCTCATTAGGAGGATTGTTCTTGAGTAGAGGGATCAAACTTCTGCTGAAGAGAATTATCAGAGGATGGAATCACTATTTCAGATCTACCATAGCCTCATTGTATATTTTGATTCAGTTGCAGTGACAATTCAGATTGTCACATTTGTACATTTTCCGGCATTTCTAGCAATCTCTCCTAGATTGGCTAGAAATCTTGTATTGGAGCCCATTCTTCTTTTCTTGGGTATTTGTTTCTATATTTTAGTCATATTCCATGTATTAATTTCCATAGTAGCAACTACACTCCTAGAGATAGCACTGTCACTGCCCTCCGACATTTTATGCAGTTGCTGCATCTCTTGTATTTCATTGCTTATTGGAGGAGGATTCTCATTGAATGAGGGGTTTGTTCCTCATTATATTTCTGCATATTGTTGCTGATATATTAATGTACATGATGGATATAATATATTTCATCTTGTGTTGTATTAATTTTGGCAGATTTTGATGATTATGTTCATGTATTGCTGTAAGCTTTCTATTTGAGCATTTTCTGAGAGATCCAGTTTGGGGAGATCTGTATATTCCTTCTAGGCTTATTTATTTGAGCTCATCTTCTGGAAGAGAAGTTTTTTATGAATTAAAAAGGGGATCTCAGCCCCCTTTCTGCTTCTTTTCACACTGTCTTCCTTATATAGCGTCCTTGAGGAAAAGATTGCAGAAATTCCTGAAAAAGGGAACATTACAGTGGTATCAGAGCATGATCTTTGGCTCAGCCTGTGGCTTCAAGCCAAAGTGCTGAATCCATAAAGGAGGAAGATTTAAAACTCTATAGAAAGAGTTTGCAAATGGACAAGTAGCCTTTGGATCTCATCCTTTGTTCAAAGGTGACATATCCAGTAAATGCCCCTGCAGTCAATCTTTGGAATAGATTTTTGATATTCCTAAGGAGGGAACTTTACAGCTGTGCAGCCCAAGATAAAATTCCATTAGAAGGAGAAGCTCCTCATTTGGAAGAGGATATGTACAGAGAAAACAAAGAAAGAGGAATGACGGAAGAGGAGGTTTCCCTTCTTCTTTTCCAGACCCTGGAGGGTATCATTGAAGACCTTGAAGAGAAAGAAAGGGGAAATTAGAAAGATTTTCTGAGAGGGTTTGTGGATAAAAAAAGCCCTAGCTATTATCATGATGGGTGTGAGCATTCAGCCACACATGCATATCCACAATGCAATTCATTTTCCACTTGCACTGCCGGAAGGGTGGAGAAAGGAGATGAGGCCATTGGAGGAGCAGCGCTGCAACTCAAAGGTATGGCTCATGGTTTATGGTTTGGAAATTATATTTCATGCTATCATGCAAATTTAGAATCACATGATGGATTCACTAAAGGTTTGGTGAGAGAATTTGATGAAAATCATTGTGAATCTCTTTGTAACATAACATCAAACACTTTGCATGCATTGGAGAAAACCATGAAACAAACTCCATTCCATATTTCTGAAAGGGATGAAAATGTGTATGATGACTTGCTAAAGGCAAGGTCCCTATTATATGAAGGGAAATCTTCTATTTGTGATAACATGGAGATCCCTCCTTCAGAAGAAGACCAAAATCTGTGGTCTCTCATTGAAAGGGAGACATGCTCATATATTGATGAAGAGAATGTGCATGACAGAAGCCATAGCGCTGTCATATTGGAGGAAGATCCATCAGCACATGAAGATGAGAAGGGAGCCATTGCTTCCATGGGAGGAGTCCTTGTTTCTATGGAAGGGATTCCAAGTATTTTAACATGTGGGAACCTTGGCACAATTCCGGAGTCAATTGCAGCAACTTGTGGGGATTGTGAGATGGAGGAGGAAGAGAAGGATCAACATCAAGGGTTGATACACCCTTATCTATTCCAAAAATTCTTTGCACATGGGAGAAAGACTATACAACACAGTGAAGAGAGGGACAAATTAGTCCTCTTATACATACATTCTACTTCCAAGCTTGGTGTCTCACTATATGGAGGCATTCCACCTGGGAGGCCACCTGATCTAGAGTTGATGAGAGGCATCTTGTCATTTGGTTCACCACTCTTGGATTCCAGAGGGGTGAAGACTTTGGAGGAGTCCAGCACAGTGTAGGGAGTTTGGGATAGACCCAAGGAAGAGAGAGACACTCTCTCATTTTCAGCATCACCCACTCTCATCAGCTATACTGCACTGACAGAGTTTTCTGCAAGGATGGAGGATTGCATCTTCATGATGCAGGATGACTGCTCCACATATTTGATGAGGAGGAGGATACTTCCTTTGGGGAAGGACTCTTTCACACATGGGTGTAGATGGAGGTTACTCATACTTACATTGCCCAGGATCGGGAAATTCCTTTTGGATGACAGTTTCTAATGGGAGACTAGCTTCCCAGGATCACCATTATTATTTGAGCATGAGAAATTGCATGATTGGCATGGTAGCATTTTGGAGGATGAATTTGTCATAGGAGATGTCAAATTAGCAGGCAGCAACATGAGGGGAGCATCGCATTGCAGATCACCAACACCGTTTATGAGGAGGATGGATCCAGGTTGGAGGACTTAGCTTTTGGTTGAGTATTCCCAAGATCTTGGTGCATGCATGTTTCTTGATGACCAGGAGGGAGATGACAGATACATGATGAATGATGTGGTCATCTATTGTTATGGCAGGGTATTCTTGGCTAGAGTTTCTAGTCTCGAGGAGAAATTATTGTGTGCAGCACATGTGGACTTTCTAGCTATGCACTATGATGCATACTTTGCTTTTCTAGAAGAGTTCATTCAGGAGGGAATTCAACATGATTCATGTCAGCATATGGAAATATGCATAGCTTGGATGATTTTGGAGTGGATGGCACAACCATTTCCCTATTCATTTGAGGTGAGGGAGAGCATTCAAATGAGCCATTTCAGCTCAAGGACCGGTGTACATGGTAAAGAAGGTATATGTTCTCATTTTGGTTTACCTTTCTTTACATTATATGAGTAGCTTGATGAGCTAAGGATGATCCCATCTCCTTATGCTCCTCATTATGATGTACAAGTGGCCCATTGTAGCAGCGGGAGTGGCTATTTTTATGATGGTTTTTGGGGGAAGTCACATATTTCTTGGTGTGCACCATTGGCACCAATTTGTATTTTCATATTTCCATTTTATGAGATGTTTGTGGCAGAAAAAAAGTGGCTGGAGAAGCACTTGTTGTTTTTAGTTTTTATGCAGAAAAGAGGTTCACTGCGTTGGTCCCATGAATGGAGCAGTGACCCACTCTCTAGTTGTCTTGTGACAGCTTGTTTCGATTGCATGTTGCATCCTTGTATTGCTGATGTTTATACATTCATAAGGAGCACTATTGTGAGAGTGTTGTATATTTTGGGACAACCCATTGGGGTTATGATTCTCCCTTTTTCACATGATGTATGTTTCAGGAGAAACCATGGGCATACCATGATTGCCATGTCACTACTTTTCTCTTCACATAGGAGGAGCTATTGGGAGAGAATGTGTTATTGGAGGAGGCACTTCATGGATGATTCATTTTGTGGGGAGGCTTGGGCCAATTTTGGGGGCCATGAAATTTCAGCCCAATATCAGCAACCCCCTCACACTTATCATAAATGAAGGGAGAAACTACTTGGATGGAAAAATCTAAACTCTCCATTCAGCCCCAAAATATTGCATAGATCCAGGATTGAGAACTACTTTGTTGAGCTACTTAGGATGGCTCATTTCATATGGATGATTGCATGGGTGAAGGAGTCACTCATTGGGAATAAGACTTCCCATGTTTTTCATCACTCCTACCTTGAGGAGGCCATTGAACCACAAGGATATTTCCACTTGCACCTTCTATTATCTCATGGTGTACTCATTGGTTATACATACTTGGAGGGATACATGGAGGACAGATTTATTGCATACCTTGATGAGCTATGGTGGGGTCTATTGATGAGGAGGCCACAAGAAGAGGGGGAGAATTTTTTTTCTTTCTATGCAGTTGTTTGAGGACAAGCAACATGTGGGAGGGGAGGACTGTAATGTTCCGAATTTTAGCCTCAAGCTAAAATGGAACATTATAGTTAGCATATTTTTATTTTGTTAAATAAAATGGGTAAGGAGACACCTTAACCCATTTTGATGGAGAAATAACACTCCTTGTGTGAAAGGAGGGATAATAAAGCAACTGGATTGAGCACCACATGGTGTGAACAAGATTGGATCAAGAATGATCTAGTCATTTTGACCAAGTCAACTAAAACTGTCTAGATACATTGCACCTACTTGGACAACACAATTTTAGTGGAGGCTTCACTTTCTTGAGCTAGCAGCAAGTGTGAATGGGACCCATGGTGAGAGAGGTTCCTTTGCTTTATAAGGAGGAGATGGCAGCCCATTTTCATTATGCATTAGCTTATCATTTTCATTGGGTCTGCAAGACTTGCATCCCCGGGCTGTTCATCAGGGTTTGTGGTGTTCTTCACCCAAGGGTGTTACTGGTCGGGAATACCTACCTCTTCCTCAAGGAAGGTGAGGGTTTGAGCTTCATTTTCTCATTCTATCATTTGGCCAAGCTTCTCTCTGCAGCTACATCATTATTTCTGCAGCAGGTTAACGTTGTGTTGCTGGGTGCAGCAGCATAGGAACTTATAGAGCCATCCTTTGGCTTATTCTTCAGGGGAGATATTGAATATTCTTGGAGGAGTAGCTGAGGGGACTCCCGGGCTTCATTTCAGATATTTGGAATCAGGACAATCACTCACCATCTCTCACAGTGCAGTCTTGCGCAGAAACTGCTTTACTCTTAGAGGCAGTTGCTAGGAGAGCCATTTGGGCTCATTAGGAGGATTGTTCTTGAGTAGAGGGATCCGCCTTCTGTTGAAGATAATTATCAGAGGAGGGCATCACTATTTAATATCTACCATAGCCTCATTGTATATTTTGATTCAGTTGCAATGACAAGTCAGATTGTCACATTTTTACATTTTTCGGCATTTCTAGCAATCTCTCCTAGATTGGCTAGAAATCTTGTATTGGAGCCCATTCTTCTTTTATTGGGTATTTATTTCCATATTTCAGTCATATTCCATGTATTAATTTCCTTAGCAGTAGCTACACTCCTAGATACAGCGCTGTCACTGCCCTCCGGCATTTTATGCAGTTGCTGCATCTCTTGTATTTCATTGCTTACTCATTGGAGGAGGATTCTCATTGAATGAGGGGTTTGTTCCTCAGTATATTTCTGCATATTGTTGCTGATATATTAATGTAAATTATGGCTGTAATATATTTCATCTCGTGTTGTATTCAGTTTGGCAGATTTTGATGATTATGTTCATGTATTGCTGTAAGCTTTCTATTTGAGCATTTTCTGAGAGATCCACTTTGGGGAGATCTGTATAAGCCTTCTAGCCTTATTTCTTTGAGCTCATCTTCTGGAAGAGAAGTTTTTTATGAATTAACAAGGGGATCTCAGCCCCGTTTCTACTTATTTTCACACTGTCTTCCTTATACAGCGTCCTTGAGGACAAGATTGCAGAAATTCCTGAAAAGGGAACATTACAAAGAAAATGGTTGATTTGAATCAAAGTTTGTGAGTAATTGTTAATATTTCCTTATAAAATATCAAGGTTTCATTTTTGTATATTTTAAATCTTTTTACAAAAACCATCCTTGAATGTCTTCAAATAGGTGCTAACATACAAAGAAGAGCCATCAAAAGAATTGACTGGCATTGGGTTAAATAAGGGTTGTCAGTATATGTTGGCATAAATAAGGGTTGTGAGTATATGTTCGCATATCAAAAATTAATTGTGGAATTTGTAAGTATCTATGTCATTTTAATTCTCTGAGTTTATAACTAATAAACAAAAGAATCCTGTGTATTAAATCAATGATTTCATAATGGGTTTAAAACATGTAGGAAACAAAGTATGGAACTACACCAATAGAAGACTTGTTGCAACAAGGCATGAGACTTGGTTTTGAAACCACGTGCATAATTTATGAGTCACTTCTTGCTATGGTACATTGCTATTTGATTTACATTGATGTATATTATTTTTTTCAATTTTCATTATTATCACCAATGTAGATACACTCATTACACTTTTTTTTTAAAGTTTGCAGATGGAGCAAGATCAAGAAGATGAAAACAATCGATGCAATCAACAAAAAATTTCTCCAAATAACCCAAGTCATGGAAGTAGCTTGAGCACTGACAAAAATTCCAATAAAGAATGATGATCTATTTGGATATCAATGCTACCTGTTGTATTTTTTTGAAATAATTGTCTATGAAAATTCATACATTTTGTTTAATGTAATAAACATAGTGTCCCAATTGAAAGACAAGGGGTTACCAATAAAAATCCCATTTTGTATAACAAAGAGCCTCTTGTTGATATATAATAAAATACATTTTAATTTATTCTATTATGTTATCCAATGTCGCTGTGAAATGTTACACCATTGATTAAATATATGGATGATTAAATATTAGAAGGAAGAGATGCGAAATATGATAATACATCAAATTAATCCAAACATCATATACAAATGCACTAATCAAATTTTAATTTATATGAATAATGGTATAATATATATGTCGATTTTTCGATAAATAACAAATTTAAAAAATTACAATAATTGCACTGTCACAGGGCGATGTTTCCAAAAAAGAGAAAATCTCATTAAAAAAGTCGGCATGTCTTTAACATAAAAACAAACCGGTCCATTATTTTATATAAAATCACCGTGTCGACATATTTTGCATGACCGGTGCCTTTTCAGAAAGTGACAACAACAATGATTTCATTTTTTCAAGCACAGGTATTGTTTGAGATTAACACCCCGGTGTATTGCAATTCTTAACGCATGAGTGCTTTCATAGAACCCAGTCCTACAAAATATTATTTCAAACCTGGTGCATTATGAAAACTAACAACACTAGTCCTTTTGTATAACTAATGCACGGGGGCATTTGTATAAATGATAAGCATAAACACTGCAAGTTAAAAAAAAATCATTAGTACAACAATTATTTTTTGCGTGCCCCGGTGTCGTTCCTTACAAGAACACCCCAGGGATTTTTTGTATCTATTAGCACCAATGCTATATATATTACACACCAGTGTTATTTGCATTCAACACCTCAGTGCTTTTGGTTATGTATGCCACCTAATGGTTTTATATATGTGGCACACCAGTGTTACTTGTTCCATGAAGTGTGCCACAAAAAAAAAAAATTGGTAAAACCTCTCGCCGCCTAGATTTTTTCAGTTATGATGAAGTTCCGTTAAATCTCCATTAAAATATCCGCTATCGCAAAATTTTTTTTTAGCGGATGTTTTTTTTTTTTTTTTTCCAATTGTATAATGCTAAAAACCTCAGTTACAACCTCCTCTAGAAGTTATTTTCCTTGTAGTGGAAGTTCCGTGTCATTGATGCTAAATCATAACTTGACCAAGTGTCATCACAAAGTCATATGTGTTAGTGTATCCTAACACATCATTTGTGGAATGTAATTATTGTATTTTCTAAAATGAGAAAATGTGTAATGTGTGGAAGACCAAGGGTCCCACATGGAATGTGAAGAGTCACTAGAAAGTTTTAAAGTCATGTAGGAGCTCAAACGTCATAAATGAATTCAAAAAGTCATAGTATAAGCTCAAGAGTCATGAGGGAGGTCAAAAGTCACTTGGGACGTTGAGATCCACCTTATTTGTTATAAATATACCCCCATAGATCAAGAGAGGGGACTTTTGGACTTTGGACTTCTCACCTTGGCTTCTCTAGCTTCAAATAGGAGAGAAGATATTTATTTGGAAGAGAAAATGGCGACTTAATGTTCCACTATTGGGGCTAGTGTGGCAGCATTGTAATTGTATATCTTAACACTTTCACTTAATATATGAAGCTCTCAGAGCCATCACACTTTCATGCTGTTGTGACCAGCAACAACCCCCCTTTTATTTAATATTAGTAATAATACTAAATAAATGAGGACCCTTAGTTAAAAAATCCAAAAAATCAATTAGGATTTGTTTTCCTTTTCAAAAAAAACTTTCTATCATAAACTTAGAAAAATCCCTTAGAAAGAACATTAACAAACACTTAAGTTTATGATAGATTACAATAAAATTGTTCTTTAAACAAAATAGCGCATCCATCGCAAAATGGTATATATCTTTTATAAAACTGAAAATGCGATTTTGCGCTTTTGTGATAATGCGATCCCAAAAAACCTATACAATAAACATATTGGTCGCAGATCGCATAGCGCAGAAAACAGAAATGTTAAACGAATACCTTTTGCGCTATTTTCAATTTTGTGCTTTTGCAAGATTTGCGATGTGCGCTTTTGCCCTATTTCACAATTTGCGCTTTTTATAAAATTGCGATGGTTTCATTTTGCGATATTGCAATATTGCGCAGCAAATCGCAGATCGCAATGTCGCAGATTCATAAAGGCACGTTGTTCAAAGACAACCTTCTCATCTATCAATATCTGTTACGCGCTTTAATGATTGGATTAAATGATTGGATTGACAATTAATGGTAAATGAGATTTTGTTTTGATTGAAATTCATTTCACGTTAAAATAATATATTTCATCCACCTTTGCATTTAAAACAGTCTCATCACCTTTCTCATACCGTTACTCTCATTTAACTCGTAAAGCACAGGCACGAAGGAGCAAACATTTATACAAAGCTTTCACAGAACATTATGGGTAAGAAGGAGAAGAGCTCGAATTCTGAAAACAGAGAAATGGCTTCACTATATGCAGACCGCTTGCAATAAGGATGCTGGTATATCCACTTGGGAAGGAATGTATAATTTGCTGGAAGAAGAAAATCCTGTGGTATTAAAAGTTACGGCTACAGCAGGTTCTAGTAATACATCTGAAGCAACCCTCAAAGAACTGGCTTGTTCATTTCTGCATAGGATAGCGGCAAGGCCAAGGATTCTCCCATATACGGACATGGTGAAATGGGTGCTGGATAGCACCGATATTTCAGACAGGCAATTTAGAACTCCATCTCAAGAGCTAATCGGGTCATTCACCACGGAAGATGTGAGGCTGATGTATAAGTTGCCGGAACCTCATGCGACTTATAATAAGAAATTTATGGAAGAATTTGCCAGAGAACATGCGAATTTGTCAGAATGCACACAGGAATGGACCAAAAGAGATGAAACATTGAAGAAAAACAAACACGGGTGGACAGTACCAAAAAAGGATGTTTTAGACGCTGTTCACAAGTTCAAATGTCCAAGTGGGCAATTTGACACAGTTTCTACCACAAGATAAGGTATGTAAGTTTGCCAAAATTATCCTCTATAGAGCTTTTAGAAGTTACTAAAGAAGTTGTTGGAGGTCAGGAGTTCTCAGGGAAACATAAAGCTCTTCTTGAGAAAAGTCGGGAGTTGAAGAGACTTGAAATAACTGTAAGGCAAAATGAGGAAACATTGACCAAATTCAAGGCACTTAATGCTGAGCAAGGAAAAAGATGTGGAGCGTGTTCGGCACAGAGAAAAACTACTGCGAAAGGTCAAATCGATAAAAAAGAAACTACTTTGGCTAAAGTATGATATGAGAAAATGGTGAAGCAAAATCAAGATGAAATTGCAAAATTAATAACAGAGCAAAAAGCTCCAATAAAGGAAAATGCACAAAGAGAAGGCAGCAGCAGAGGTGGCTACAGCGGCAAACACTCTTACGAATTGTGTAAATGATAATTTACACAAAGCAAATTTAATTTCAGAAACTGTTCCAGGATATCTCCCACAGGCACATCAACTGCAAACAGAATGGAGGCAAAAGGCAGAAGAAAGAGCAAAATCAATTCAAGGGCTGACAAGATTAAATTGGGACTCATACTGGACATACTTAGTGAAGCCACATAGTCAGCACAGTGCGCTTAACTGTATCATCAATTCTACAGAGAAGATTGCGCCTACACTTGTCGACTCTGTCTTTTCAGGACAGTTGAATTCTGAAGTCGGTCAACCACATCTTCTCAAAACTATGCTAGATGCCTACAAGTTTAAAGATCAAGTTCATAGATAGTTAGATTTAGTTTTAATTTTACTGTATTTTAGCCTAGGAAAAGGACGGTCATTGAACCGAATCCTCAATTTTTGTAATAGACTATTTTTAGATTTAGTTAAGTAGTATTTAAACCCTTCTCATGCATTTAGAGAAGGGTCCTGGATCTTAATATTTTTTGACTTGGAGATCACATTTCTGTACTCCACTGTCTTATATATTTTTAAAAAGGATCACATCTAGTGATTTTTATGCGGAATTATCTTTGAAGTGTTGCATTTCTGTACCTTGGAATTTGATTTTGCATCAGAGTTACTGGATTAGAGTATCACATTTCATTTGAAAATCTTCAAGATGAATAAGGTATTTCTATCTATTCACTGCTGATTTCTTTTGTCTTATGATATTCGCTTTAAAATTTGCTATCATTTATATATATTTGTCTTCGCAACGCTTCTTTTTATATATCATTTCTGAGTATAATTGAAACGTTATCTTTCATAAGTATATATAGATGGTATACAATGATGAATGCAATATGCTAATACAACTCTGTTTAATTTCTTAAACACAGTTATCTTTATTTGTTTCTGCACATTTCAATTTAAATAATAATACATTTTCATGGTTATTGTTAAATTGGAACAATCTTAAGTTGTATTCACATATAATTACCCGGGTTAGTGTTAGAATTTCTTTATTAGTATTTAGTTTAAATTAGATAGTTTTATTTCAGTTAATTTAGTCCCATTTTCACCCATCCAAACCAACCCATTTAGTTATAAGGAAACTGGTCCTTTAAATCCAGTCGGAGCCACCATACCAAACGGAAAAGGAGCTATCCTAAGGTCCCGACTGGGTGGTTTTCCCCAATGTTTGAAGCAGAGATTTTCTAGGCTTCAACATTTTTGGCGCTAGAAGGAGGGCATGAGCTATGAATGGCAAGTAAATATTTATCCACAAGCCATTCTGAGAGAAAGACACCCTCATCAACTTCTTCAATTTCTTCTGAAATACAAAATCCTATAGAAGAAATTGCGAAGAATATTCATACACCCACTGTTGGCAATATGATGCAGAGTGTTGTCCTTGATGGCAACCCACTGAATGAAGATGAAGACATGAGACTGTTGACATGTGTTGTCCTTGATGGTAAACCACCTGATGAAGTTATTATTGACTTGATGGACTTGGTAAATGATGTTTTTTAGCAATATGATGCTGAGTGTTGCTCTTGAAAGGCAACCCACTTGATGAAGATGATGGCAACTTACTTGATGAAGTTGTGCTTGATAGAATATGTCTTGATGAACTAAATATGATGTATCTACAGTGTATACAGAAGGCAATGAAGAAAGGAATTAATTATGTGCTAGATCTATGATGAAAAGAGTATGTCTCTAGGAATATGTGGATTTGCCTAGGGGAAGTCGCGTATGCATGCGGGAATCAACGTTCCAAGTCGCGTATGGGAAAAAGCGCTCAAAAAGTGCAAAACAAGGGGTAACCACCATGGTATTGACCCATTGTATTGGGTTATGATTCGTCTAAATGACCCCGTCCAGGAATACCATCGGAAGTAATGTAGTTTTGGGCTCATGGTATTGTTTTGGCTCATGGTATTCAAAAAGGAGCTCATGGTATTGAAAAAGGGTAAACCTATATAAGGAGAAGAAATTCATTGTGCAAATCATGAGTGTGGAAGCAAGATGTCAGAGCTTGAATGAATACTTCTCTATGAAGTATATCTGTATGGAAAGGGTAAAGGTTTGATAATAGATCTGAATCTATGATGCACCTATGAAGAAATGATGAAGCGGAAGATCTAGATCTGAAATGTGCTTGTATCTGCTAGATCTGCTTATGGAAGGCTTAGATCTGAAATAAGGTGAACATCTGTCTGAAGTAAAAGGGTAAATCTGAACTGAATATCTGATCTGAAGAAGTATGCTGCTCTATAATGATTGAAGATCTATACGCTACTTAGCCGCAGAGGAAGCGCGTATATACGCGGCTTCGCTGAAGAGAAAGCGCGTATGCGCAATGAAATATGTACTGAGGTATACGTTGGTTGATGAGGACGGAAGCGCGTATATACGCGACATCAGTGAAGTGAAAGCGCGTATGCAAACTAGGGTTTGCTGAAGCATGGGGTATGAAACATCTGATCTGTTCTGCTGTATTACTGCTATCTGATCTGTGTTGTCTGAATTGGTAAGTATCTGTTGATGATGTATGTTTGAGCTTAAAAGTATGGAATGGGTCTAGTCTGAAAATATGATGAAATGTGGCCTGCAAGTTGTGTTCTATTGAAGTTGTTGGATCCAGTGTGAAAATTGATGAAACGTGGTCCAAGGTGGTGCTGAGGGTTGTAGCCTTCAGTCAGGGGGTGGTAGCTCCCTTCTAGGTGAGGCTGGTAAACGAGATCAGGGGGTCGTAGCTCCCTTCCAGGTGAGGCTGGTAAACGAGATCAGGGGTTGTAGCTCCCTTCCGGGGAGAGGCACAGTAAACGAGTCGGGGGGGTTGGAGCTCCCTTCGAGGAGAGAGGCCCAGTAAGCAATGGCAATTGGGTGCAACGTCTTGTGTGATACTTGCAGCACATATGTTGTAAGATGTTTTCTCTATAATAAAATATTGAAGGCTGAGCAACTGCAGCAGTGGTTTTCTCCCGACTTGGGTTTCCACCTAAAAATCCTGGTGTCCATGTGTGATGCTTTGTGTGATGATTTACTCTGTTCTTACTGCACATGTTTACTATTTATTAAACATCTGATGAATGAATGATGGAATGAGTTAAGTGAAGAACTAATGACATAATTAGATATATGTGTATACATGAGTTTCATAAAGGGTATCCGCGTATATACGCTAGTCTGTTTCAGGAAAGTAGCGTATGGGTTTTAGAAGTAGAAAAAAGTAAAAGTTTTGAATATTCGGTAAATACTGATTCACCCCCTCTCGGTATTTTTCCCAACAATTGGTATCGGACGGGGGTCCTTCGAGAAGCTTGATCGCTTGAAGGAGATCGTCGCAATGGGAAGTGAAGATGCCCTTGAGAAATTGAAGGAGATGGCTTAGTTGGATATATCGGAGAGTCTTTACCAAGCTTGACCTCGTATCTAAAGCGACTCGGAGCAGCTACAGGTGGTTTACTACATTCAACCTCTCAGCAAGGGAATAAAGGATCTTTACGGGTAAAGCATGACCATCTCAATTCAAGGAACACTGACAGGGATAGCTTTCAAAGAAGCTACAACCAACAGGTAAATTCTAATAGAAGATTTCATGATCACAGAAATTTCTACTTCAATGGACAATGTTTCTCATGTCACAATTTTGGTCATAAAGCTGTTCAATGTGTTGCATATAAAACCATCATGACAAGAGAAGCAAGAAAGAAAAGGATGAATATTGAACCAAAGAAGAACACCTATAACAACTTTTCTCCTCTTGAAAACGAAGTTGAATGTACTTATTGCAATAACTTTGGTCATGAAGAATCTGAATGCAGGAGCAAGGTCCAGCCAAAAGAGCATGTTCCCTCAAGCTCTAAAGTGTGGAAAAAGAAAGAAATACCGGTTGAAAATTGTGGGATAGCGTTATTTGCAGAGGGTGAAGAGAATCAATGGTACATTGATAGTGGGTGCTCAAGACACATGACAGGTGACAAAAGCAAACTTCACACTTATAATGCTCTAGAAAAGGAAAAGAAAGTTACATTTGGAAATGATACTCCTGCTGTAATTAAAGGAAAAGGGTCGGTATTTCTAAAAGAAAAAGTGAAGGCTAAAGATGTCATGTATGTGGATGGATTAAGGCATAACCTGTTAAGTGTTAGTCAAATGTGTGATCAAGGAGCAGAAGTGGTCTTCAGTTCCAAATAATGTGTGGTTCGTGATCTTGATACAGGTAAAATCATTATAAAAGGAAAAAGAAATCCAAGCAACCTGTATGTACTAAATGGCATAGATCAATGTTACTTGAGCAAGTCTTCAGAAAATTGGCTATGGCATAGAAGGCTGGGGCATCTGAGTTTCTCTCAAATCAACAAAGCAAGCAGACTTCAAGTTGTTCGTGATCTTCCCAATATTAATCTTCCAGAAAATGTCATATGCAAATCTTGTCAATTTGGTAAGCAGACCAGAGTACGATTTAATGCCAAGGAAGGATCATCAAGTAAGCCTCTTGAACTCATTCATACTGACATATGTGGACCTATGAGGAAAAAGACACCACGTGGGGAAGAATACTATATCTTATTTATTGATGATTACTCTAGAATGTGTTGGGTCGGGCTCATTAACCACAAAGATGAAGCATTTGAAAAATTTCAAATATTCAAAGCATTAGTTGAAAATGAATTGGAGCTAAAAATCAAGTGTCTTAGATCTGATCGAGGAGGAGAATATACATCAAATGAATTTCTTGAATTTTGTGAACAACATGGCATAAAAAGACAGTTTTCTGTAGTTGGCACTCCACAACAAAATGGCGTAGAAGAAAGAATGAATAGAACAATTCAACAAATGGCTAGAGCTATGCTTGATGATTCTGGAACACCTGACACTTTCTGGGGAGAAGCAGCACATACAGCGGCAAACATTCTCAACAAGGCACATGTTCGGGTAAATAGTGATAAAACTCCATATGAACTCTGGTATGGTAATTCTCCCTCTGTAAAGCATTTTAGAGTTTTTGGAAGCAAATGCTTTATCAAAAATAATGATGAAAATCTTGGCAAGTTTGAACCTAGATCAGATGAAGGGATATTTCTTGGTTACTCATCTACAAGAAAAGCATACAAATGTTACAATAAAAGGATTCGAAAGATGGTTGAATGTATTGATGTTGTTATTGATGAGTCTCATGCAGCTCCTAAAGAAGAAAAACAAACAATAAAAGAAGATGATGGTGACTTTTGTCCTTCTACATCAAATAGAAATTATCTAGACAGTGGATCCAATGAAGAACCTGAAAATGATCTATCTGAAAAAGCTCCATCCAGATATGTTCAAAAGAATCATCCTGAATCTCAAATTTTGGGAGACAAGGAATCAGGTGTACGAACAAGGAGAACTCTTGTAGGATCTTCTAGTAATCTGGCACTTCTATCCACAATGGAACCACACAATGTCAATGAAGCCAGCAAATATGAATGTTGGAAACATGCCATGGATGAAGAGCTTGATCAAATTGAAAAGAATGACACTTGGGATTTGGTACCAAGACCACATGATAAAAATGTCATTGGAACTAAATGGATCTTCAAGAACAAGTTAAATGAGAATGGGGATATTGTTAGAAACAAAGCTAGAATGGTTTGCAAAGGGTATACTCAACAAGAAGGTATAGACTTTGAAGAAACTTTTGCTCCTGTAGCTAGACTTGAGGCCATAAGAATGTTTCTTGATTTTTCAAGTTATCAACAAATCAAAGTTTATCAAATGGATGTTAAATCTGCGTTTCTTAATGGTGATCTAGAAGAAGAAGTATATATAGAACAACCGGAAGGATTCATTTTGGGAAATGATGCAAATCTTGTTTGTAGACTTAAAAAGGCTCTATATGGTCTCAAACAAGCTCCAAGGGCTTGGTATTATCGTCTTGAAAAATATCTTCATCAACAAGGATTTTCAAAGGGGTCTGCTGATAGCAACTTATACACAAAAGTTGAAAATGATAAACTATTGATTGTAGTTGTATATGTTGATGATATCATTTTTGGGAGTAATGAAGAATCTATGAGTCAAAAATTTGCTTCTGTCATGCAGCAAGAATTTGAAATGTCTTTACTTGGGAACTAACATTCTTTCTTGGCTTGCAAGTGCATCAAACTGCAGATGGTATATTCCTATCACAAGCAATGTCTTAAGCAAATTAGAAAGTATGGCATGGAAGAATGCAAACACCAGCAAGTACTCCAATGATAACTTAGGATGCAATCTCGATTCTAATGATGATTAAGCTTTAAAATTTGCTATCATTTATATATATTTGTCTTCTAACGCTTCTTTTATATATCATTTTCTAGTATAGGTGAAACGTTATCTTTCATAATTATATATAGATGGTATACAGTGATGAATGCAATATGCTAATACAACTCTGTTTAATTTCTTAAACAGAGTTGTCTTTATTTGTTTCTGCATATTTCAATTTAAATAATAATACATTTTCATGGTTATTGTTAAATTGGAACAATCTTAAGTTGTATTCACATATAATTACCCGGGTTAGTGTTAGAATTTCTGTATCAGTATTTAGTTTAAATTAGATAGTTTTATTTAAGTTAATTTAGTTCCATTTTCACCCATCCAAACCAACCCATTTAGTTATAAGGAAACTGGTCCTTTAAATCCAGTCGGAGCCACCATACCAAATGGAAAAGGAGCTGTCCTAAGGTCCCGACCGGGTGGTTTTCCCCAATGTTTGAAGCAGATATTTTCTAGGCTTCAATACTTTTGGCGCTAGAAGGAAGGCATGAGCTATGAATGGAAAGTAAATCTTTACCCACAAGCCATTCTGAGAGCAAAACACCCTCATCAACTTCTTCAATTTCTTCTGAAATACAAAATCCTATAGAAGAAATTGTGAAGAATATTCATACACCTTGTTGGAAATATGATGCAGAGTGTTGTCCTTGATGGCAACCCACTGAATGAAGATGAAGACATGGGAGTGTTGGCATGTGTTTTCCTTGATGGAAATATACCTAATGAAGTTATTCTTGACTTGAAGGACTTGGTAAATGATGTAATTCTGATATGAAGTGATGTTTGTTAGCAATATGATGCTGAGTGTTGTCCTTGAATGGCAAGATGATGGCAACTTATTTGATGAAGTTGTGCTTGATAGAATATGTCTTGATGAACTAAATATGATGTATCTACAGTGTATACAGAAGGCAATGAAGAAAGGAATTCAGTATGTGCTAGATCTATGATGAAAAGAGTATGTCTCTAGGCATACGTGGATTTGCCTAGGGGAAGTCGCGTATGCACGCGGGAATCAACGTTCCAAGTCGCGTATGGGCAAAAACGCTCAAAAAGTGCAAAACCAGGGGTAACCACCATGGTATTGACCCATTGTATTGGGTTATGATTCGTCTAAATGACCCCGTCCAGGAATACCATCGGAAGTAATGTAGTTTTGGGCTCATGGTATTGTTTTGGCTCATGGTATTGAAAAAGGAGCTCATGGTATTGAAAAAGGGTAAACCTATATAAGGAGAAGAAATTCATTGTGTAAATGATGAGTGTGGGAGCAAGATGTCTGAGCTTGAATGAATACTTCTCTATGAAGTATATCTGAATGGAAAGGGTAAAGGTTTGATAATAGATCTAAATCTATGTTGCACCTATGAAGAAATGATGAAGCAGAAGATCTAGATCTGAAATGTGTTTGTATCTGCTAGATCTGTTTATGGAAGGCTTAGATCTGAAATAAGGCGAACATCTGTCTGAAGTAAAAGGGTAAATCTGAACTGAATATCTGATCTGAAGAAGTATGCTGCTCTATAATGATTGAAGATCTATACGCTACTTCGCCACAGAGGAAGCACGTATATACGCGGCTTATTTGCAGAGAAAAACGCGTATGCGCGATGAAATATGTCTGGGAGGTATCTTTTGGTTTGTGTGAGCAGAGCGCGTATATCTGCTTGTGTCAGAGTGAAGTGAAACGCGTATGAAAACTAGGGTTGCTGAAGCATGGGGTATGGGCTGTCCCAGTCTGTTCTGTTTGTATTACACTAAGCGTCTTGTGTTATCTGAATTGACAAGTGTTTGTTGGTGATGTATGTTTGAGCATAAAAGTATGGAGTGGGTCCAGTCTGAAAATATGATGAAACGTGGCCTGCAAGTGGTGTCCTAAAGGAAGCTTTGGATCTAGTGTGAAAATTGATGAAGCATGGTCCATGGGGGGATGCGGGGTTGTAGCCTTCGGTCGAGGTGGTAGCTCCCCTTCCCGGTGAGGGCGAAGTAAAAGCGAGATCGGTCGTAGCTCCCTTCCAGGTGAGGCTGGTAAACGAGAGCAGGGGGTTGTAGCTCCCTTCCAGGAGAGGCTGGTAAATGAGTCGGGGGGTTGGAGCTCCCTTCCAGGAGAGGCTGGTAAACGAGCGCAGGTGGGTGCCTGCGTGCTGGTAGGAGTCTGCACCAGCACATATGTTGTAAGATGTTTTCTCTATAATAAAATATTGAAGGCTGAGCAACTGCAGCGGTGGTTTTCTTCCGACTTGGGTTTCCACCTAAAAAATCCTGGTGTTCATGTGTGATGCTTTGTGTGATGGTTTACTCTGTTCTTACTGCACATGTTTACTGTTTATTAAACATCTGATGAATGAATGATGGAATGAGTTAAGTGAAGAACTAATGACATAATTAGATTTCTGTGTATACGCGAGTTTCATAAAGGGTATCCGCGTATATACGCGAGTCTGTTTCAGGAAAGTAGCGTATGGGTTTTAGAAGCAAGAAAAAGTAAAAGTTTTGAATATGCAGTAAATACTGATTCACCCCCCCCTCTCAGTATTTTCCCAACAATTGGTATCGGAGCAGGTCCTTCTGCAGAAGCTTGATCGCTTGAAGGAGATCCGTCGCAATGGGAAAGAAGATGCCGCAGAAATTGAAGGAGATGAAACAGGTCTTGGATATATCGGAGAATCTTCTCAAGCTTCAGCACCAAATTATCTAAAAGCAGCTACAGGTGGTTTACTACATTCAACCTCTCAGCAAGGGAATAAAGGATCTTTACAGGTAAAGCATGACCATCTCAATTCAAGGAACACTAACAGGGATAGCTTTCAAAGAAGCTACAACCAACAGGTAAATTCTAATAGAAGATTTCATGATCACAGAAATTTCTACTTCAATGGACAATGTTTCTCATGTCACAATTTTGGTCATAAAGTTGTTCAATGTGTTGCATATAAAACCATCATGACAACAGAAGCAAGAAAGAAAAGGATGAATGTTGAACCAAAGAAGAACAACTATAAAAACTTTTCTCCTCTTCAAAACGAAGTTGAATGTACTTATTGCAATAACTTTGGTCATGAAGAATCTGAATGCAGGAGCAAGGTCCAGCCAAAAGAGCATGTTCCCTCAAGCTCTAAAGTGTGGAAAAAGAAAGAAATACCGGTTGAAAATTGTGGGATAGCGTTATTTTCAGAGGGTAAAGAGAATCAATGGTACATTGACAGTGGGTGTTCAAGACACATGACGGGTGACAAAAGCAAACTGCATACTTATAATGCTCTAGAGAAGGAAAAGAAAGTTACTTTTGGAAATGATACTCCTGCTGTTATTAAAGGAAAAGGGTCAGTATTTCTAAAATAAAAGGTGAAGGCTAAAGATGTCATGTATGTGGATGGATTAAGGCATAACTTTTTGTTAAGTGTAAGACAAATGTGTGATCAAGGAGCAGTAAGTGGTCTTTAATTCCAAAAGAATGTGTGGTTCGTGATCTTGATACGAGGTAAAATCATTATAAAAGGAAAAGAAATCCAAACAACTTTGTATGTACGAAATGGCATGAATCAATGCTCTCCATAGCTGAAAGTCCTCGAAAATTGGCTATGGCATAGAAGGTGGGGCATCAGTTTCTCTCAAATCAACAAATCAAGTAGACTTAAAGATGTTAGTGATCTTCCCAATATTACTCTACCTAAAAGTTTCATATGAAAATCTTTCCAATTCGGTAAGCAGACCAGAGTGCAATTTAATGCCGAGGAAGGATCATCAAGTAAGCCTCTTGAACTCATTCATGCGAAAGCATATGTGGACACTGTGAGGAAAAGACACCACATGGAGAAGAATACTATGTCTTATTTATTGATGATTACTCTACAATGTGTTGGGCCCGGGCTCTGTTCAACACAAAAGGGTGACATTTGAAAAATTTGAGAATTCAGAAAGCATTAGTTGAAAATGAATTGGATCTAAAAATCAAATGTCTTTAGATCTAATCGAGGAGGAGAATATACATCAAATGAATTCTTTGAATTTTGTGAACATCATGGCATAAAAAGACAGTTCTCTGTAGCAGGCACTCCACAACAAAATGGCGTAGCAGAAAGAATGAATAGAACAATTCAGCAAATGGCTAGAGCTATGATTGATGATTCTGGAACTCCTGACATGTTCTGGGGTGAAGCAGCACATACAGTAGCTAACATTCTCAACAAGGCTCATGTTTGGGTAAATAGTGAAAAAACTCCATATGAACTCTGGTATGGTAATTCTCCCACTGTGAAGCATTTTAGAGTGTTTGGAAGTAAATGCTTTATCAAAAATAATGATGAAAAGCTTGGCAATTTTGAACCTAGATCAGATGAAGGGATATTTCTTGGTTACTCATCTACAAGAAAAGCATACAAATGTTACAATAAAAGGCTTCGAAAGATTGTTGAATGTATTGATGTTGTTATTGATGAGTCTCCTGTAGCTCCTAAAGAAGAAAAACAAACAACAAAAGAAGATGATGATGACTTATGGCCTTCTACATCAAATAGAAATGATGTAAACAGTGGATCCAATGAAGAATATGAAAATGATCTATCTGAAAAAGCTCCATCCAGATATGTTCAAAAGAATCATCCTGAATCTCAAATTTTGGGAGACAAGGAATCGGGTGTACGAACGAGGAGAACTCTGGTAGGATCTTCTAGTCATCTGGCACTTCTATCCACAATTGAACCACACAATGTCAATCAAGCTAGCAAAGATGAATTTTGGAAGCAAGCCATGGATGAATAGGTCGATCAAATTGAAAAGAATGACACTTGGGAATTGGTACCAAGACCACATGATAAAAATGTCATTGGAACTAAATGGATTTTCAAGAACAAGTTAAATGAGAATGGGGATGTTGTAAGAAACAAAGCTAGAGTGGTTTGCAAAGGGTATACTCAACAAGAAGGTATAGACTTTGAAGAAACTTTTGCTCCTGTAGCTAGACTTGAAGCCATAAGAATGTTTCTTGCTTTTCAAGTTTTCAACAAATCAAAGTTTATCAAATGGATGTCAAATCTGCATTCCTCAATGGTGATCTAGAAGAAGAAGTTTATATAGAACAACCAGAAGGATTCATTTTGGGAAATGATGAAAATCTTGTTTGTAGACTTAAAAAGGCTCTATATGGTCTCAAACAAACTCCAAGGGCATGGTATTATCGTCTTGACAAATATCTTCATCAACAAGGATTTTCAAAGGGGTCTGCTGATAGCAACTTATACACAAAAATTGAAAAATGATAAACTATTGATTGTGGTTGTATATGTTGATGATATCATTTTTGGGAGTAACGAAGAATCTATGAGTCAAAAATTTGCCTCTGTCATGCAGCAAGAATTTGAAATGTCTTTACTTGGGGAACTAACATTCTTTCTTGGCTTGCAAGTGCATCAAACTGCAGATGGTATATTTCTATCACAAAAAAAATATCTTAAGCAAATTCTGAAGAAGTATGGCATGGAAGAATGCAAACCTGTAAGTACTCCAATGATAACCGGATGCAGTCTCAGTTCTAATGATGATTCTCCCACAGTGAATCAACCAGAATACAGATCAATGATAGGAAGTCTACTTTATCTCACTGGGACTAGACCAGACATTATGCATGCAGTTGGGATTGTTGGACGATTCCAAGCTAATCCAAAAGAGTCTCACCTTCAGGTTGTTAAAAGAATATTCAAATATCTACAAGGAACTCAAGACTTTGGTCTATGGTATCCAAAGAATGCTGATCTTACTCTTCATGCTTACACTGATGCAGATTGGGCTGGAAGTGTTGATGATCGGAAAAGCACTAGTGGTGGTGCCTTCTACATGGGGCCCCGGTTAGTATCTTGGTTCAGCAAGAAGCAAAATTCTATTACCTTATCTACAGCAGAAGCAGAATATGTGGCTGCCGCATCTTGTTGCACTCAACTCCTTTGGATGATGCAAACCTTACAAGATTTTCAAATCAAATGTACACCTCCTGTCCCCATTAAGTGTGACAATACAAGTTCCATCAGTATTTCAAAGAATCTTGTTATGCATTCGAAGACCAAGCACATTCCCATCAAGTATCACTTCTTACGTGAACAAGTGCTTGAGCAAAAGGTGAAGTTGGAGTATGTTCCCTCCAAAGAACAAGTTGCTGATATCTTTACCAAACCTCTGCCCAGGGAAGCGTTCGAATATCTAAGACAGAAGATGGGAGTGTTCTCTGCCAGTCAAAAGAAAAAATCTGCATAAATTTAGAAGATGGCATTGGATACGCGGGTTTCCTGAAACACAGTTGCGTATATACGCGAGTTCATGCACAGAAAACCGCGTATGTCTGATTGCTGACAAATTTTTCTTGGAGTCAGCTCTCTTCAGCACAGCTGCAGTGCTGTTTGATGTCTCTGATACTGTTTGATATCTCTGGTGGTGTTCCAGTTCTTATAATATTGTTTCGATCTCTGATGTTTTGATAAATATGCCTTGATGATTTGTTGGTGAAAGTGTTCAGGATGCACAAACTAAGGGGGAGCCTTAGTCATATGGAAAGGATGCTTGGATACACAGATTCAGGGGGAGCATTAGTCTTGCTGAGTATAATGCATTGTTGGCATTATGGTGGTTCTGATATATGATCTCTCTTGAGGTCTTTTTGGTATTGGTTATGAAAAGTCATATTTGTATTTTTGATGAAAAGGTCATGTTGAGACCCATGATGTAATCTGTAATATTCAGTCATGTAAAGGACTTGTCAAATTTGTAAACCCACTTGGTTGGGTAGCTGAGTTGAAATGTGTAAACCCACTTGGTTGGGTACTTGAGTCTCATATGTAAATTCACTTGGATGGATATTTGATGTAAGTATGAGTCATTGGTGATAGGAAATTCATAGAGTCATGTACTTTATTGGAAAATATGTTTTGAAGATTCAGCATGAACTCAAGGGGAGCTTGGTCACTTCAGTATACATCAGATCTGCAGAACGGTTCTTCCACATGCGGAGAAAAGGGGGAGAGTATGTTGGTTTTGATCCACCCTTTGCCCTTGATGTCAAAGGGGGAGAGTGACATGGTGTTTGGATGAAGAGAAAGAATGGTGTCAAAGAATGGGGAGAGTGACATGGTGTCATTGTATTCTTAATGTACCTATCTGTTGTGGTGATCAAACACCATCGTGGTTGCCATCAAGTCAAAAGGGGGAGATTGTTGGCAATATGATGCAGAGTGTTGTCCTTGATGGCAACCCACTGAATGAAGATGAAGACATGCGACTGTTGACATGTGTTGTCCTTGATGGCAATCCACCTGATGAAGGTATTCTTGACTTGATGGACTTGGTAAATGATGTAAATATGATATGCAATGATGTTAGTTAGCAACATGATGCTGATTGTTGTCATTGAATGGCAACCCACTTGATGAAGAAGATGGCAACTTACTTGATGAAGTTGTGCTTGATAGAATATGTTCTTGATGAAGTAAATTTGATGTATCTACAGTATGTACAGAAGGAAATGAAGAAATGAATTCAGCATGTGCTAAATATTGATGAAAAGAGTATGTCTCTAGGCATACACGGATTTGCCTAGGGGAAGTTGTGTATGCACACGGAAAAGAACGTGCCAAGTCGCGTATGGGAAAAAGCGCTCAAAAAGTGCAAAACCAGGGGTAACCACCATGGTATTGACCCATTGTATTGGGTTATGATTCGTCTAAATGACCCCGTCCAGGAATACCATCGGAAGTAATGTAGTTTTGGGCTCATGGTATTGTTTTGGCTCATGGTATTGAAAAAGGAGCTCATGGTATTGAAAAAGGGTAAACCTATATAAGGAGAATAAATTCATTGTGCAAATCATGAGTGTGGGAGCAAGATGTCTGAGCTTGAATGAATACTTCTCTATGAAGTATATCTGAATGGAAAGGGTAAAGGTTTGATAATAGATCTGAATCTATGTTGCACCTATGAAGAAATGATGAAGCGGAAGATCTAGATCTGAAATGTGTTTGTATCTGCTAGATCTGTTTATGGAAGGCTTAGATCTGAAATAAGGCGAACATCTGTCTGAAGTAAAAGGGTAAATCTGAACTGAATATCTGATCTAAAGAAGTATGTTGCTCTATAATTATTGAAGATCTATACGCTACTTCGCCGCAGAGGAAGCGCGTATGTCTGTGACTTCGACGAAAGAAAAACGCGTATGCGCAATGAAAAATGTCTGAGAGGTATATGTTGGTTGGTGTGAACGGAACGCGTATATGCGACATCAGTTGAAGTGAAGACGTATGCAAACTAGGTTGATGAAGCATGGGTGTAGAACATGTCAAGTCTATTATAACTGTATTAATGCTAAACGTCATGTTGCTAGGTGGTAAGTATACGGTGGTGATGTATGTTTGAGCTTAAAAGTATGGAAGGGTCCAGTGCGAAAATATGATGAAATGTGGCACATGAAGTGGTGTCCTAAAGGAAGCTTTGGATCCCAGTGTGAAAATTGATGAAACATGGTCATAAGTGCGAGGGTTGTAGCCTTCGAGTCGGGGGGGTGGTAGCTCCCCTTCCCGGTGAAGTGCAGTAAACGAGATCGAGGAAATTCGGCTGGCTCCCTTCCGGTGGTGGTAAACGAAGGGGTCGTGGCTCCCTTCCAGGAGAGGCTGGTAAATGAGTCAGGGGGTTGGAGCTCCCTTCCAGGAGAGGCTGGTAAACGAGCGCAGGTGGGTGCCTGCGTGCTGGTAGAGTCTGTACCAGCACATATGTTGTAAGATGTTTTCTATATAATAAAATATTGAAGGCTGAGCAACTGCAGCGGTGGTTTTCTCCCGACTTGGGTTTCCACCTAAAAATCACGGTGTTCATGTGTGATGCTTTGTGTGATGGTTTACTCTGTTCTTACTGCACATGTTTACTGTTTATTAAACATCTGATGAATGAATGATGGAATGAGTTAAGTGAAGAACTAATGACATAATTAGATTTCTGTGTATACGCGAGTTTCATAAAGGGTATTCGCGTATATACGCGAGTCTGTTTTAGGAAAGTAGCGTATGGGTTTTAGAAGAAGGAAAAAGTAAAAGTTTTGAATATGCAGTAAATACTGATTCACCCCCCCCTCTCAGTATTTTTCCCAACACCCACTACCAAAATCTCAAAACATTCAGACAATCAAAATCCTGAGTCTCCTGAAGTTCAAGATTTAATTCATAAATTGAAAGGATTCTCATTATCTTTAGAAGAGTCTGAAATATCTGAAGGTAGTGTAACTTCAAAATTTGTTTTTTCGAAACCTCTTACTAGGCTTCAAAGTGAAAAACTTGGTATTTCTCCGAATTAATTCCCTTTACCTAGTAGAGTCAAGACAAGAAAAAATCAATCGGAATCAATAAGTGATATAAGTTCAACATCTAATATTCAAATACCTATTTCCGAAATCCCATCTCAACAAAGTACAGTTGTTTCCACATCATCTCCTCAATCATCATCTGCTCAATCATCATCAATCTCAACATCATCTATTCCAACAACTTTTATTCAAACACCATCAGTTTCTACTACTCCTCCAATAGTTGTTCCAATAATGGCTAGACCATGGGCTACTCCAGGGGCAGTCAACATGGCTGCACCTTTACATGATTTACCAGACAATCCTGGAAAATGGCTTCCAAAATTTAGCCCAGATCTTAACATTCAAGCTGAAGGACATATCAATAACTTTATGCTGGCTTTAAATTTGAATGGAGTCACACATGAAGATGTTGTAGTTAGACTATTCCCTTATACTCTTCAAGGAGTAGCAGGATCATGGTACTTTTCATTACCATCAGGATCCATAACAAGTTGGGCCATTTTTGCAGATCATTTTTTAACCAAATTTGGAGATGAGCGATCAATAACAACTTTACTCAATGACCTCTCAAATTTGAAGATAGAACCCAAGGAACCCATTAAAGAATTCAACGCTAGATTCAACAAACTCTTGAACAAAATCCACACAGATTCACAGCCCAGTGAACAAGTCAGAATTGAATGGTACATAACTGCCTTACCCTCAAACATAGCAATTTTTGTAGATAGAGCTGCAAAACCTACGTTAGCTGAGAATATGAAAGAGGCTATTGCAGTGGAAAAACGAATTATTTCTCTAGAAAAGAAAAATGCTATTGAGGAAAGGAAATCAAAGAAAGTCAGCTTCAAAGATGATCCAAAGAAAAAGGCCAAAGACCCATACGACATGGAAGGTTTACAAAAAGTTCTTAAAACCATGTCAAATGAAATGGTTGAAATTAAAAAACAAGTAGCTGAAACTTCTACCAAGAAACCATTCCGAAATTTCAGAAGAAACCAAGTTGAATCTAAACCTCCTAATGCAATTTATAATGAAGAATCAGAAGAAGAAGAAGAAGAAGAAGATACATCTCTAGTATCAGATGAGGAAGATGAAAATGAAGAAATAACTGAATTGAATGGAATGTGGGATTTTGTTCTCCCTAATTCTAATAGTGAAGAAGCTATGCCTGTAAGTACTAGGAGTAAATCAATATCGGAACCAGTACAAACAGTTCCTAGAAAGAAAATTACAACTCCAAGTACCAAAGACAAATCCCCTGTAAAGAAAACTTCTCCATTACCTACTCAAAATCAACCATCTTCTTCTAATCCTCCCACATCAACAACAAAGACTTTAGTGGTGTCAGATCCTATGGAGTACAACATTGTTGAAGACATGAAAAAGATCAAAGCCAACATTTCCTTACATGAACTCAGCAAACTAAAACACCAGCAAAAGTTGTTATTGAAAGAATTAAACGCTACACCAATTGCTCCTTTACCAAGTGGTGTAGTTGCAAAAGCAGCTAGAGGAGCTGGTAAGCCACCAGATAAGGTAGATGCTACTGATACAGTGCTCATTGGAGAAAAGTAAAATTCTCAAACTCCTCCTTTTCTTTTGACTTATGAAATGTACAATAAGAATCTGCATAATTGTTTGATTGATTCTGGAGCTTCCTCCAATATAATGCCTACTTCTATCTGTGCCAAATTGAATATCGAACCACAGAAATCAGCAATTCATATCGTTCAATTGGATCGCTCTAAAGTTCAAGTTGTAGGAGAAATCAATTCAGTTACTATTAGATTAGCTTCCGATCCTAGGATTGTCCAAAGAATTGATATTTTGATTGCTGATATTCCTGAATTCTATGGATTAATCTTAAGCAGGGACTGGTCTGCGAAACTTAATGGTTATATCTCAACTGATTATTCACATATGTGGCTTCCCTACAAAGGGAAACCAAATCAAATCAAAATTGAACGAGAAAAACATATGACACACACTGTCACTGAATTTGAACAACCTAATGAGCCCGTGGCATTCAACAACAATATTCTTGGAGGTTATTCTACCGAGTCATTTCTTGGAAACTTCAAAGCACCTCAATCACCTTTTTCTGTAAATACTTTTGTTTCTCAAATAGAAATTTTTTCACAATCTGATTCTTCCAGAATTGTAAATATTTCTGATGTAATTGTAGATAAGCCAATAGATAAGTCTTTATTTTGGTCGTTATATTTTGATGGATCAAAGTCTAGTGATGGAGCTGGAGCTGGATGCATCTTAATTGATCCAGATGGTGAGAAAACTATGCCGTCATGTAGGTTAGAATTTGAGTGTACTAACAATACCGCAGAATATGAAGCCTTGGTTCAAGGACTTTATAAAGCTATAGGGTTAGATGTTAAATACTTGAAAGTCTTTGGTGATTCCGAAATTGTCATAAAACAAGTTAGGAATACTATTCATTGCCTTTCAGGACATCTTAAACACTATCAAACCCTATTACAAGATCTCACCACTCATTTTTTAGCATTCAATATTTCTCCTATTCTTAGGAATTAGAATACATCAGCTGACTTGCTAGCTAATGTTGCATCTAAACTCCTACTTGCTGAAGATTGCAGTCCTGATAGGTTTTCTGTAGAATTGATTTTTCGTCCATCTGTCCCAGATAATGTTACAAATTGGAGAGTATTCTATCATGATCAAGATATTTTAAATTTCATGACTTCAGAGAAATCATATGATGAGCAAATTATTGACGAAGATGATCATGATTTTCAAATTGCCTCAAAAGGTAATGAAAATCCCATTCCAAAATCTGTTGTTAAATTAGAGGATTTATATGACATTAAAGACAGATTCAAGAAAGTCACTAATACTAAACTTCAAAGCTCTACCTTGAAGTTTGAATTAGTAAATCTTGGTTCTGATTCTAAACCTAAAAACGTTAACTTAGGACTCAATTTAACACCATAGGAAAGGAATGCGTTCATTAAACTTCTGAACAAGTATAAAAACGTTTTTGCTTGGAATTATGATGATTTAAAAACGTATGATACTTCGATTATTCAACATACAATTCCAATGCTTCCTGATATTAAACCTGTTCAACAGAAGTTGAGAAAGATCCATCCAAATCTCGAAAGTCAAATCAAATAAGAACTTAATAAACTTTTAAAAGCCAAAATCATTTTTCCGGTCAGGCACTCCAATTGGGTTTCCAATATGGTACCTGTAAGGAAGAAGAATGGTGATATAAGAATCTGTATTGATTTTAGAAATTTAAACAAGGCATGTTTAAAAGACAATTTCCCATTGCCAACCATGGAACAGATACTTCAAAAGGTAGCTGGTTCTGAACTTATGTCCTTTCTCGATGGATTTTCGGGCTATAATCAAGTTTTAGTTCATCCGGATGACAGATTGAAAACAACTTTCAGAACAAAATGGGGAACTTATGCTTATCAGAAAATGCCTTTTGGTCTAATAAATGCAGGAGAAACTTTTCAAAGAGCCATGGACATAGAATTTAAAGGTCTGATCAATAAATCGGTTGTTTTCTATCTTGATGACATAACAATATTTTCAAAAAAGAGAACCAATCATCTACATGACCTAAAGCAAATATTTGAAAGATGTAGAAGGTTTGGTATTTCCTTAAATCCAAAGAAATCTTTCTTCGATTTGGATGAAGGAAAACTCTTGGGATTTGTTATGTCAAAAGATGGTATATATATTGATCTAGATAGAGTGAAAGAAATTTCTGATATTTCTTTACCTCATAACAAAAAATCCATGCAATCATTTCTTGGACAGATCAATTTTGTTAAAAGATTCATTCCTGATTTTTCTTTTATTGTTTTACCTATGCAAAATATGATCAAGAAGAATTCAGTATTCAAATGGGGGCATAAAGAGAAAGAAGCCTTTGAGGCAATCAAACAAGCGATCATTAATGCACTAGCATTGAATACCCCAGATTTTTCTAAAGATTTTACTTTGTATACTCTGGCCACTGAAACATCCTATGCAGCTGTTTTAACACAACTCAATGATCAAGAAATCGAAGCACCAATTTCTTTCTTTAGCTCAAATCTACAAGGAGCTGAGCTTCATTATTCCGATGTTGAAAAACAAGTCTTTGCTGTGTTTAAATCAATCAAACATTTCAGACCTTTTCTCTTGAAAACACATACAAAAATCATTGTCCCATTCTCTGCAGTGAGGCAATTATTAATTCAAAAAGAAGTAGGAGAAAAGAGAGCTAACTGGGTAACAGCCTTGCAAGAATATGACATTGATATTAAACCTGCTAAGATTGTTAGAGGACAAGGTTTTTGCAGATTATTGGCAGGAGCTCATAACATACCAGAAAATCAAGATTCAAATCAAGATATTCAAGTAAGTCAGATAAGTGTTACAGATTCTGAATCTCAGTATGCTGATCTTATCTATTACTTGAAAAATGGGTATGCTCCTTCTAATCTCAACTATAAGAGTAAACGCGCTTTAAGGTTAAAGGCTATTAAATATGAGATCATTGATAATGTGTTATTCAGAAAAAATTATGATTCAATCTTATTAAGATGTCTTGAAAAGATTGAAGCTGAAAAGGTTTTGCAGGAATTGCATGATGGACCAGCAGGAGGTCATTTTGGAGGTGATACCACAGCTCACAAAATAATTCGTGCTGGGTATTATTGGCCTACCCTTTTTAAAGATACGCATGATTACGTAAGGAAGTGCCAAATTTGTCAAACTGCAAGTGGAAGACAAAGGAAACCAGCTTTTCCTTTGCAACCAGTGACTATCGAGCAACCATTCGAACAATGGGGGCTTGAAATTATTGGTGAGATAGTACCTCATTCTTCCAAACAACACAAGTACATCCTTACTGCAACTGATTACTTTACAAAATGGGTAGAGGCAATCCCGTTGAAGGTAGCCAATTATGATGCAATTATTGATTTCATAGATCAATTCATCATAACCAGGTTTGGTGTACCTAACGCTCTAGTCTTTGATAATGCATCTTACTTCTCTGGAAATAGTTTAATAGAATTTGCAATCAAAAGAGGTTTTAAATTAAAATATTTAGCAAATTATTATCCACAAGGTAATGGTTTGGCTGAATCCACTAACAAAAACCTTATCAAAATCATTAAAAGGACCGTTGATCAAAATCAAAATAATTGGCACAAATCTTTAATCTTTGCATTATGGGCTGATCGTATCACTGAAAAAGCTTCAATAGGGACTTCACCTTTCAATTTGGTTTATGGAAAAGAAGTTGTGATACCATCAAATTTAACTCTTCCATCACTAGCCCTAGTGCAATTTATTGAGGAAAATCCTTCTTCATCCATTCAATTGAGATATGATCAAATCCTTAAACTAGAAGAAGATAGAGATAAAGAAAAAATTATTCATGAAAAACATCAACAACTTGTAAAATATTCTTTTGATGCAAGTTCTATCGGCTCAAATTTTTTGTCAATTGGTGATCTTGTTCTGAAATGGGATGAAGCACATGAAGAAAAAGGTAAACATACCAAGTTTCAGAAAATGTGGCTTGGACCATTTCAGATCGTTGAAAAGATAGGCTCAAATACATTCATACTCCAAGATCTAACAGGTAAGAGAGAATCTCTTCCTGTAAATGGGCTTATCTTGAAGAAATTCTTTTCATAAGGAGGTAACCCCTTCTTAAACTATACATATTCCTTTCTGCAGAGTTTTTGATTGTTTTTTGCAAATAAAGGTTGTTAATGAGTCTATAATTGACTGTTTACTATTTAGGAAAATTTCTTAGGAAGAATATTATAAATATTTATTTTGTGTAAATAAGAATTTTTAAAGTAATGATCACAGTTTTTGAATAGTTTAAAATAAGATGTTAAACTTTGAAAGATTATTTCAATCATTTGCATGATCTTTTGAAAACTTGAGAAGAATGTAAATCATCATAAGTTTATTAAGCAGAGAAAGGTTATCTATCAAAGTAAATATTTTTCAAAGTTTTGGAACCCAAAAAACTCTGAAAATTGTCATCCATTGATTCTTAAAGATAAAACTATTTCACCCCATCCATTTAAGTTGTGATTTTTTAGAATGTAATTCTAAGAAATTATATGAAAATTTAAGAGATAAGAGGTCTCATTATGAGCCGACTTACCATGTTCATAAGAAGTAATAAAATTGACATTACCAATACTGCATACCAAAACAGGGTAATGGCTTATAAATATAAGACAAGGGGTTTCATCACGAGCCAGCTTGTTCAGTTTAATTATAACTAGTGAATGGCATTGTTATTAACTAGCTACCAAATCAGAACAATGGCTCTTAAAATAAAAAATAAGTAAAAGACAAAAACATGAGATAATAAGTCTTATGAATTTATCTTTTAAAAAGTCATAATTTTAGTTGAATGGGACAATGAATGGTTAATGGTTTAAAGGTAACCCTGTCGAGACTATGAACGTTTGCTGGCAGCAGAGGCAATACCTATGGCAATAGAGTATATTATAAAACCAAAACTTGGAGAAATCCACTTACTTCATTATTAACACTAATCAAAGCTTGAGAGAACCCAAAAATGTTTTTATTCTTAAGGAATTAGAAAGAAATTATGAATGATTTTTTATTTTCTTTTTCATAGTTACATTTTATTTGAATTATCCTAAGGAAGTTTTCATTATCTTTAAAAATCTTTACTTACTAAAGATATAGTGTTCATTTTATTTTTTCAGAGATAACTGTTTCTTTCAGTGAATCGCCAATTGTTGTGACCAGCAACAACCCCCTTTTTATTTAATATTAGTAATAATACTAAATAAATGGGGACCCTTAGTTAAAAAATCCAAAAAATCAATTAGGATTTGTTTTCCTTTTCAAAAAAAACTTTCTATCATAAACTTAGAGAAATCTCTTAGAAAGAACATTAAGAAACACTTAAGTTTATGATAGATTACAATAAAATTGTTCTTTAAAAAAAATAGCGCATCCATCGCAAAATGGTATATATCTTTTATGAAACTGAAAATGCGATTTTGCGATAATGCGATCCCAAAAAGCCTATACAATAAACATATTGGTCGCAGATCGCATAGTGCAGAAAACATAAATGTTAAACGAATACCTTTTGCGCTATTTACAATTTTGCGCTTTTGCGAGATTTGCGATATGCGCTTTTGCGCTATTGCGCAATTTGCGCTTTTGCGCTATTTTACATAACTGCGATGGTTTCATTTTGCAATATTGCGATATTGCGATATTGCGCAGCAAATCGCAGATCGCAATGTCGCAGAATCATGTAGGCGCGTTGTTCAAAGGCAATCTTCCCATATATCAATATCTGTTATGCGCTTTAATGATTAGATTAAATGATTGGATTGACAATTAATGGTAAATGAGATTTTGTTTTGATTGAAAGTCATTTCACTTTAAAATAATATATTTCATCCGCCTTTGCATTTAAAACAGTCTCATCACCTTTCTCATGCCATTACTCTCATTTAAATCGTAAAACGCAGGCACGAAGGAGCAAACGTCTATACAAAGCTTTCATAGAACATTATGGGTAAGAAGGAGAAGAGCTCTAATTCTGAAAACAGAGAAATGGCTTCACTATATGTAGACACCGCTTGCAATAAGGATGCCGGTATATCCACTTGGGAAGAAATGTATAATTTGCTAGAGGAAGAAAATCCTGTGGTATTAAAAGTTACAGCTACAGCAGGTTCTAGTAATACGTCTGAAGCAACCCTCAAATAATTGGCTTGTTCATTTCTGCATAGGATAGCGGCAAGGCCAAGGATTCTCCCATATACGGACATGGTGAAATGGGTGCTGGATAGCACCGATATTTCAGACAGGCAATTTAGAACTCCATCTCAAGAGCTAATCGGGTCATTCACCACGGAAGATGTGAGGCTGATGTATAAGTTGCTGGAACCTCATGCGACTTATAATAAGCAATTTATGGAAGAATTTGCCAGAGAACATGCGAATTTGTCAGAATGCACACAAGAATGGACCAAAAGATATGAACCATTGAAGAAAAACAAACACGGGTGGACAGTACCAAAAAAGGATGTTTTAGACGCTGTTCACAAGTTCAAATGTCCAAGTGGGCAATTTGACACAGTTTCTACCACAATATAAGGTATGTAAGTTTGCCAAAATTATCCTCTATAGAGCTTTTAGAAGTTACTAAAGAAGCTATTGGAGGTCAGGAGTTCTCAGGGAAACATAAAGCTCTTCTTGAGAAAAGTCGGGATTTGAAGAGACTTGAAATAACTGTAAGGAAAAATGAGGAAACATTGACCAAATTTAAGGCACTTAACGCTGAGCAAGAAAAAGATGTGGAGCGTGTTCGGCATAGAGAAAAACTATTGCGAAAGGTCAAAACTATAAAAAAGAAACTACTTTGGCTGAAGTATGATATGAGAAAATGGTGAAGCAAAATCAAGATGAAATTGCAAAATTAATAACAGAGCAAAAATCTCCAATAAAGGAAAATGCACAAAGAGAAGGCAGCAACAGAGGTGGCTACAGCGGCAAACACTCTTACGAATTGTGTAAATGATAATTTACACAAAGAAAATTTAATTTCAGAAACTGTTCCAGGATATCTCCCACAGGCACATCAACTGCAAACAGAATGGAGGAAAAATGCAGAAGAAAGAGCAAAATCAATTCAAGGGCTGACAAGATTAAATTGGGACTCATACTGGGCGTACTTGGTAAAGCCACACAGTCAGCACAGTGCGCTTAATTGTATCATCAATGCTACAGAGAAGATTACGCCTACACTTGCCGACTCTGTCTTTTCAGGACAGTTGAATGCTGAAGTCGGTCAACCACATCTTCTCAAAACTATGCTAGATGCCTGCAAGTTTAAAGATCAAGTTCATAGATAGTTAGATTTAGTTTTAATTTTACTGTATTTTAGCCTAGGAAAAGGATGGTCATTGAACCGAATCCTAAATTTTTGTAATAGACTATTTTTAGATTTAGTTAAGTAGTATTTAAACCCTTCTCATGCATTTAGAGAAGGGTCCTGGATCTTAATATTTTTTGACTTGGAGATTACATTTCTGTACTCCATTGTCTTATATATTTTTAAAAAGGATCACATCTAGTGATTTTTATGCGGAATTATCTTTGAAGTGTTGCATTTCTGTACCTTGGAAATTGATTTTGCATCAGAGTTACTGGATTAGAGTATCACATTTCATTTGAAAATCTTCAAGATGAATAAGGTATTTCTATCTATTCACTGCTGATTTTTTTTGTCTTATGATATTCGCTTTAAAATTTTCTATCATTTATATATATTTGTCTTCACAACGCTTCTTTTTATATATCATTTCTGAGTATAATTGAAACGTTATCTTTCATAAGTATATATAGATGATATACAATGATGAATGCAATATGCTAATACAACTCTGTTTAATTTCTTAAACAGAGTTATCTTTATTTGTTTCTGCACATTTCAATTTAAATAATAATACATTTTCATGGTTATTGTTAAATTGAAACAATCTTAAGTTGTATTCACATATAATTACCCGGGTTAGTGTTAGAATTTCTTTATCAGTATTTAGTTTAAATTAGATAGTTTTATTTCAGTTAATTTAGTCGCATTTTCACCCATCCAAACCAACCCATTTAGTTATAAGGAAACTGGTCCTTTAAATCCAGTCGGAGCCACCATACTAAACGGAAAAGGAGCTGTCCTAAGGTCCCGACCGGGTGGTTTTCCCCAATGTTTGAAGCAGAGATTTTCTAGGCTTCAACACATGCATATGCCATGAATGATTGTAAGACTATTCTTTCATTTTTTGTGAAGTATGTTTATTTTAACACATACTAATGAAAATGAACTATTTCATTGGCTTTGGTATGCATATAATTGAATGTGTGGTTTTAATGTTATCATCATTGCTATCTTGTGAAATAATTTATAGGTTAATCAACGATTATTTTATGCTATTGTGTGTCTCTTTTAGGATAGTACTATTGATTTTATTCTAGAGACTCACTCTCTCTTTTACCTTCCATGAAAGTACCATATATGCAATGCAATTGTATGCCTCACAATGTCAACTTACTTTCTTGTCCCAAAGATTGTATGTATAATATTATATGTTGATAATTGCAGCCATGGAAAATTACCCAAGGATAATGGAAACCGACCACATTTCTAGTTGGGGATCCTACTCCAAAAAATGTGAGGTATAGTTGGGACTTCATATTGGGGAGGCCCCATTGGTTAATAGATTTTCAGCACCGCCAATAGTTGACTCTAGAAGGAGGTCCAGATGAAAAGATGATCCCATTGAGTATGTTTTGGAACTCTTATCTTAAATGGATAATTCCCAAATCATACTCCAAAGATGTTTTTTCTAATAGATCCAATCTCAAACTTTCGCTTCCCATGGAATTTTTTTACAACTTGTCTTAATTAATGTTTGATGACAAGGGTGAAATATCCATAGCTGAACATACATCTCATTTTCTCAGGTTTTTTGAATCTCATGAAATCAATTGTGAAGATGTTGCTTGTAAATTATTCACCCTCACTCTTGAAGGTCGAGTTAAACTATGGTGTCATATTCGACCATCTGCTTCTATTCATTCATTTGAAAAAAATTTCAAGGAGCTTCATTAAGATTTTTATAGGTATGATTACTTAGATGTTTATGAAAGAATTCATTAACTTAGAATGAAGTGTGATGAATCAATAGAGGATTTTGCTAATATATTTCTTCACCCGTGTTATGAGTTCCTTGAAGAAGATATGGATTGGGATTTATTCAAAAAAAAGTTTCGGTGCCTGGTTAAAATCTCCTTGAAACAATATGAATCTAAATCCTTGGTTAATATTGTTCTCCCAACTTTTATTAGTTATAAGACACCTCCAATCTTAGAGGAGGAATCTACTATTCCTTTTTCCCCTTATCCTCCTCCGTTTTCATTGCCTAATAAGGTCATATCTAATACTATTGTTGAAGTTGAGAATTCCAAAAATCAGATTGCTGATCCATTCATCCCATCGTCATTTTATCTTCTTGGTCGCTACTCTATGCAAAAACAACCTAAGGTGAAGACTGGTCCCTTGATTTCCTTAGATCAAATTAATGTACACAAACAATATCTTGAGTATTATATCATTAAAATTGTTATTTCTTCAAGGGATACTTTTCATATTCTATCATTTACATTTCATGACCCTCTGTTCCTTGATTCGCTTAATCAATCTGCACCACCAACTAGTACTTAAGATAATCTTAGTTCTCAATGTGTTGGTATAAATGTTGATAAGGTACAAGATTGTCACATTCCACAAATAAAGGAACATGAGTGTGAAGATGATTTTAATCTCTCTTATATCTTTCAAAATCCTCCATGTCAATATGATATTCCTTCATTCTTGGTTGATTTAGAATCTAGTGATCTCGATAGTCAATTTTAACAACCCCAGGTTAAAAGTTCATGTAATAAAGTTAATAAAGGAAAAATAAGACCAAGGTCATGGGACACGTATACCATGCTGAATTTTGAGAAAAATACCATAGTGGGCATCACTTGTTGTTTATTATGGCTAAGGGAAAATTGGCAAAGGCATTGTCAAAGGTTTTGAAAAGGGAAAATGATATTTTTTGCATTTATTTATGAAAATAATGGAAATTAGGAGAAAAGGAAGGTGAAAGGTCACATGTTGCGTGTGAGGAGGAAATTGAAGGAAAATAGAAGAAAAATGAAGAAATTAGAGGCATCAATAATAAAATGACACCAGGGCCTCAATTCATGGCCTTTTGTCAGTTCAACTTTAGAATTGGTTCAGAGAGGAGAGAGCACCAAGAGGAGAAAGCAAGAAAGGAAAGAAAAGGAAGTAAAAGGAAAGTAAAGTAAGGATAAGGAAATCAAGGATCAAGCAAGGAAAGGTTGGATCAAGCGGCTTCAGCAGGAATAATTTCTGTTAACAGGTTGCATGCATGATTTCCTAGATGATTTTGGCATGCATGGTATGTGCATGTGGATATTTGGTTCTTTTTCTATCATTAGCATGGGTCTTGTCAGGTTTCAAAAATGGATTTTAGCCTTGATTTTTCATTTCCGGATAGCCATGGTGTGATGGGATTCATTCTTGGTCAAGATTTGTATTGTTAGAAGGTTTTGGATCTGGGTGAGGTTGTCTCAAGAAAATCCCAAGGGTTTGGGATGGAGATGGTTTTCTCCGGGAAGCCCTCAACATGTGGGTGGAGTCAGGAAAATTCCTCAAGGGATGGTGAAGGAATTCTAAGGCATCCAAGCTCGGTTTGGTTTTTGTGATCTCAAAACTGGTTTAAGTGAGATCACTGTACGATGAGGGTGGAGGTGGTTTAACCTCAGTATTCCCTTGGTTGTTATGGATTGGTTTATGCCATGAGATCCCACATTCATGCTTGGAATGTGGCACGAGGGTGATTGAATGAAAGAAAAAATTATTTTAGCCTAATCTATGGTCATGTGGTACGTGGAAGTCCTTGACTTGGTTGGCTTTTGCATATGGTTAATAAGAGCTAAGTTTCTATTATCTTTGATGATTGATTATACTTGTAAATATGTGGCTTTAATGTTTGTTCTATCATTGTCATCTATCTGGTTATATGATGGTTTATAAGCATGGTTTTATGGTAGATCTTAGTCATGGATCTCATCATGTTTTGATTAGTGAATGAATGAATAATGAATGCATGACCTAATTGGTGTTATGACAACTATTGTGAGAGCACATTAGTCCTTCTTGTTAAGCCTCAAATAAGTTTCATATCCTTATGTTCAGATATGCATTCATGAATTGTAGGTTGCATGTTCATCATGTGTTTGACATAACGCTAGTCCTGGTTGGGATGGGTCAGGTCAATTCCTTGTTCAAGTTTTGGTTTGGAAGCTTTGTATCTATGTTGTTTATCATTTCTGGAAGTCTCATTGAGTTATGGGCATGGGCCTAAGTCCTAGCCCTGAAAAAGTGGCTTAGTAGAAATCACAAAACTGATTGGAAAAGTCCACAGTTACTGGGAAGTAGGCCTATGAGAGTGTTGGATAATTTAATTATTCTTAAATTACTTCATCAATTGTCAGCCAAGATTCGTGTACTTATGAAGAGTATGTGCACTATATATGCTAGGATTCTTTCTGTGAATTTATTGATTCTAAAAATGAAATTAATCTCAGGTATGGAAATATGTTTTAATGTAGTTTAGAGAATAATTACGCACATGTTCTTTCAATTTAAAGTTATATCAAATCCTAATTAACTAAATTTAATTTCACTACTTTGCAGAATTTGAAAATCTATCTGAATTGCAGAATTTAAAAATATATCTGAATTGCATGAAAAGAAATGCTAGAAACCCGATTTCAAGAAAAATGATATAATTCTATTTTGCAGAATTGAAGGCATTCTACACTATTTTGCAGAACTGAAGGCATTCTACACTATTTTGCAGAACAAAAATTCTACACTAAATTGCAATAAGGAAATTCTATGCTAGTTGCATGAAAGAGAAATGGTAATAAAAAGGATCTAATTTCTATGTGCAAAATAAATATAAACTTGAAAGCTTATAGCTTTAGAACGATTACATGTGTGAAAATTAACCTCTAAATAATATTTCTATCATTATCTAAGAAATCGAATTAAGCTATGAAATATTTAAGTGCTGGAAAGAAAATGCATTAAAAAACTAGAACTTTTTGATTTTTTCCTTTTTATGAGTACTTTGTAATCAAAATGATAATTACCAAATGTAACTATGATGAAAACTAATTAAAAAAATTCTGAAAAGAAACTATAATGCTATAAAAAAATAAAAAATGCAAAACAAAACCACAAACAAAACCTCACAGCTCGACATGGGGCCCTCCCGTGAGCGTAGGTAAGCTATGAATCAAAAGATCTCCCACACACACATCAAGAACATAACTATTGTATTAATATGGAACAAAGTATCACTAGTCTAGACAATAAAGTGATTATGGACTCAATATTCAAGAATTGTGTTTTAAGTCTAGGCTTACAACCTTTATATAAATTTCATAAAAAATTTTTAAGAGTCCTATGCTGACATGAAATGGGCTAGTTCGACATCTATGAAATAAATTCTGTTTAAAAATCAATATCTTTATGACTTGCTACTAAAAGAGTAAGTCATAGGAGATTCATCTCGATCCATATCCTAACAATTGATCAGGTGTTAAACACACTCTCTTGATGTCGTTCTATTCTTCTGTTTCCTTTACTTAAATGCTACACATCATTCTCAAAGTTTGACTCTTAGATTTCTCAATCCTCATAGCCCACCTAGTCATGTTGTTAAGTGGTTATTCATATGGTGGACATTTGTCATCTCTAGATACTCTTCTTCCTATTGTTGAAGTGCTACAACCTGTATAACCATGAATATCACTGTGGAATTTAACATTAGCTACATAATATCTATGATTTTGTTACTGTAAGAATGTTTTCATTATAATTCATAAAGAAACAAAGATTATAAATATGGATAATAAATACCTTTTTACAAGTTAAATTTGACCTTGAGCATGATGAGATTGCTATAAAATGGTGACAAAAAGCTGAAAGGATATGGTAAAAGGATAGTAAAAAAGGAAACAATTTCAAACTTTAACATTCCCCCACACCAAATTTTTTGCATGTCCTCATGCACCAAAAATTCAAAATTGGTTGTTCTTTTCTCCTTTAATGTATGATTTCCGAGGCTTGTGCAAGCACATCCAGACTAGTGTTTTCCTTTTTCTTCTTAATAATGAAAGTGGTCCTTGGTATCTTTATTAGAATCTTGCTTTGTAATCCTCTGATTCTGTTCTTAAGAAACTTGTTTTGAACTTTAAGTTTCTTATTCTTCTTATACCAATGATAGAGGTGTACAAGTATATTATAAATTTGGGTTTTATGTATCTCATTTTGAACTTTTGATGCTTCCCTTTCCTATGTTAGGTGTTGGTTAAGAACCTCCGACTCATATATGTCTTGTTTCAAAGCTTATTCAACCCTGTATTCTTGTTCTGGTGTTTGTTTTGTCACTGAAGTTTCACCCATTTCATATTGAGAAAATTTGCCTTCTGTTGTGCTCTTTGTTCTAAGGATTCTACACAATCATAAATTTCTTGTTGAACTGGGTCAATTTCTAGAGTTTTTCTTGTCGAGCTGACTGTGTGAGGTGGTGTTTTATACCCTTCTTCTTCAAGATCAATCATTTCTAGAGACTATGTATTTGAAAGTTTTGAAATTCTTTTGCTTCTCAATTTTACTTTTGAGCTCCCAGTGCCTTTTATTTTTGTTTTACTAACTTATTATTTCTGCTTTTCTTCAGGTAGCTTAGAGCTTGGGTTGGATTTCTTTCTTCTAAGATTTTTTTTTCATTTCTCTATTTAAATTTCTCAAAGTACTCGGAAAGTGGGGTATCATCTTCAAATGGGTCCTTTGGTGTTTCAGTCACATTTTGTTCTTGATTTTTTTGTTTTTTTTTTGTTTTCAGAGTTAGGGTTTGAATTTATTCGACTTCTTTTAACTATACCACTTGTTTATTCCTATTGGACTTCTACAAAATGGTTTCTAAGTAAGAAATATTTCCCACTATCTCCCCTAGCTTCCAAATGTGCTTGTACAAGGATTTTTATGAGTCTGTGATGATAAAGAGAGTTCTGAATGGACCTATACTCTCTCTATATACTAAATTCCATTTTTATAAGACTTAAAAGAAAAAAGTAAGGCAAATTAATCCCATTCCCATCAAAAAAATGCATCATGAGCCTGACATGGTAGAAAAACATAGTTCCAAATCTACCTTCACAAGTTACAAATTTTTGAATAAAGAGAAACATATTTCTCCATTTCCTCTTTAATGCAGTAACTGGAATTCCATTTTTGAAAATAGATAAATCCATACTTGTCTTTTTGAGTAAATGGACCCAATATTTTTCTTTAATTTTCCTATTCTTGAACCAACTTTCCCCATTTCTAGGTAATCCCATAGCTTCTACTACAATAGACTCTGTGAGAATAAGCTTGATGTCTCCTATATATGCTTTGACCCCATCTAACACTCGAGCAAAGGCTTTTGTAACCTCTCTCATGCCCATCAAATTTCTAAAAAAACTGAAGCCATCCAACTTGCTGCAATTGATCTTTCACCCTTGGATATGCCTGCAATTTTTTTACTCTATTTGGTTCAGAGCGAGTAAGTGTTCCCATGGTGAGAGGAAGTCTCAACCTTTTTATTATTTATTTTTGACAAGGATAATGGAGGCTTGAGAAAGAGAATGATAAAAATGTGAAAAGGAGGTGAGTAGAATGAACAAGAAATGGAGTTGGATGATGGAAGAATAAGGTGTTTTGATGGAATAAGTTCTATTGCGTCCAGACTGCACCTTCCACAATTTCACAGATCCGATTTCAAAGGATATGTGTTTGATTTTGATTGGAATTGATGTCACTAGTGGAGTAATAATGAGGAGGTAAGATATAACGATCATGAATATGATATCAATTTTATAAGGTCTTCAAATTTTAATAATTATCCATAAATTATAACCTAAGCTCCTATAGGAAATATAAATTTGACATTCTTACATACCTTTGTTTTTGTGATTTCTTTGATATTCTTTTGTAGAATTCGAATTTAGCTCCAGAATTGAAGATCAGCTACCGAATGATATGAATTCTACTTTCTTCTTAACATTTCTTGGATTTTCTTTCTTTGATAAGGAGAAAAATTCTTTATTGCTGCTGATGCTCTTGATGGTCAGTGAAAATACTGATCCTTATGAATATAGCTTGCCTCCTGAAATTTATTAGAAAAATAAGGATATAAAGAAATAGGGACAAGAAAGAGGGGATTTTGAAAATCTAAACTTCCAAGAGATCTTGGTTTTCAGTTAATATTTTCTCTATAAACATGCCAGCATAGTTGGTTTTCATGTTTATATATATATTGGAAATAAAAATTACAATGAAGCTGGAGAGTGAGGATAAGAATCTCCTTTCTTGACCAACTTAAATTCATAATTCTATTGCAAGTATTTGACAAATTCTTCCCTTGTTAGTGGTTATGAAATAGTCTTAATCTATGACCATTGACAAGGAAAGAAATTTGTTCATCATCAATAGTCTTGATTTTGACTGCTCCATTATAAAAAATAATTTCAATCTCACAAGGACAAAGCCATTGAGTTTGAATTTTTCCTTGAAGAGCCCAATCACCTTGTTTGAAATTTTTAGCTTTGATAAAATTGTCATGCCATTTTGATATTTTTTGTTGCACTATGATAGTTCTTTGAATAACATCTTGTCGGATTTCATCTAGTTCACTCAATTGTGCTAGTCTTTTCTTTTGAGCTTCTGATAGCTCAAGTCCCATTTTAACAACTGTTTTGTAGGTCTCCACTTGGAATTCAATTGGAAACAAAACTTGCTTCCCATAAAAAATCTCATAAGGAGTATGTTCAATTGTGTTTATCCATGTGGTTTGATATTCCCATAGTGTTTGTGGAAGCTTTTCTATGCAATCCTTTCTATGCAAATGCACAATCTTGGTAAGAATTGCTTCAAGAAATTTTTTGGTGGATTCCACTTGTCCACTGGCTCATGGATGATATGGAGTAGACATATAGTGCTTGATTTTATACTGCTTCATAAGCTTTTGCACCAACTTGGATGTGAATTGGGTACCTTGATCTGTTACAATTTCTCTTGGAACACCAAAACGAGTAAATATATCCTCAAAAATAATTGTAGCTACAACATTTTCAGTTGCAAATAAAAGAGGTTTATCTTCTACCCATTTTGTGACATAATCTATGCAAACAAGTATGTACCTTTTCTATTTAGACAGAGGATTTATTAGTCCAACAAAATCTAAAGCCCATTTTTCAAAAGGCTCCACAAGTACCTATAGTTGTAGACGCATTTCATCTGATGATACATATTTTTCCATTCTTTGACAACTATCACATATTTTGACATATTCCTTGGCATATTTGATAATAGATGGCCACTAATATCCTAAAAGAAGGATTTTTTAAGCAGTTCTTTTGTCAGCAAAATGTCCTGAACATGGCACATCATGACAAGCTATCAAAATTTATGATACTTCACCTTCTCAAACACACCTACGAATGATCAAAGGTTTAGTTTTGTATCATTCTCCATCTATCCAAGAATAAGGTTCACTGGTTTTGATAAATTTTTTCTTTAACTGGCTAAAAATTGTGGTTGTAACTTCCCTATAGCTAAATAATTAGAAATATATGCAAACCAAGGTAATTTAGTAGATACTGCAAAAATATATTCACGAGGAAAATGATATTTTATAGGAACATCATCATCATTATTTTGCATTCTAGAAAGAAAATCAACAACTGTGTTTTCTTTCCCTGGTCTATCAAGAATAGTTATGTTGAATTCGTGTAATAATAATAGCCATATTGTAATTCTTCCATTAGTAATTGGCTTTTTCATTAAATATCTAATGGAAGAATGATCTGTATGAATGCAAGTTTCATAACCAGTGATGTAATGATGGAACTTATTAATGGCATGCACAATAGCTAAAAACTCCTTTCCAGTCATAGTATACTTTAACTCTGTTGGAATCAATTTTTAACTTGTATAATAGATAACAAAAGGAGTTAAATATTTTTGTCCCAATACAACTCTTAAAGCTGTATCTAAATCATCAATAGAAATATGAAAAGGGAGAGACCAATTAGGTCCTTTTAAAATTGGTGCTTCAGTAATTATTTGTTTCAATGTTTCGAATGTTTTTTGACAATTAGAGTTCCGTGCAAATTCAAAATCTTTTGTAAGAAGTTTAAAAAGTGGAAAGGTTATTTTTGTGAATTTTTCTATGAATTTCCTACAATATCGAGTAAATCCAAGAAAACGTCTAACATCTATTTGAAAAACGTGAATTGAAATTTGAGAAATAACTTCTACTTTGGATGTATCCACTTTAATTCCATTACTTGAAATATGGTGGCCTAAAATAATCCCTTCGTTGAACATCATAAACAATTTTTCATGGCTTAATGAAAGGTTTTCTTATTTACATATAATAAGAACTTTTTATAAATTTTCCATAGCTTCCTCGAAAGTATCTCCATACACAGTGAAATCATCCATGTATACTTCTAGAAATTAGATAAGAAAAAATACCTAAAACTTCTCTTTGAATTGTGTTAGGTGCATTACATAATCCAAAGTGAAGTACCCTATAAGCATATGTTCCCCAAGGACATGTAAAAGTAGTTTTGTCTTGATCTTCTGGTGCTAGTTGGATTTGATTATATCCACTAAAACCATATAAAAATGAAAAATACTTCTTTCTTGCCAAGGCATATAATACTTGATCTATAAAGGGAAGTGAAAATGATCTTTCAAGGTGGCTTTGTTTAATTCTCTGTAATCAATACATACTCTCCTTTTCCCATTATTGTTTGGAACGATCACTAAATGTGACACCCATTGACTATCTGATATCGGATAAATAAAATTCACATTCAATTTTTTTGTAATTCCTCAACAATTTCTCTCCGATTCAGATTCATTCTCCTTTGAGGTTGTCTAACTGGTTTGACATTTTCCTAGATATAAATATGATGAATACAAGTTTTATGATCTATCCCTTTCATATCAGTATATTCCCATGCATAAGTAGAGGAATGTTTTTGCAACATCTTTATTAATTTTCTCTTTTGAGATTCTTCCAAGTTATTGTTAATATTCAATGTTTTTCCTAGAAAAAATTCTACTTGAGAATAGCCAAACTTTTCCATAAAATGTAAAGCCATTTGATGAGATGATAGATACTCAATATTACATTTTTCTTCAAAACTTTGATCTTGCTCACAGTAATAAGAAGAATCATTATTAGTCATTAAATTTATCAACAATGATATTCTTCATCTAATTGTGAAAGAGTGTAAATTGGTTGCATGTTATCAAAGTCGTCTTCATCATCATCTATTCATATTTCACTTTATACTTTATCTATTGTCTTGCAGGAGGATACAATGTGAATTTCTTAGTGGAATTTCCATCAGATATATACATATCACCCGATCTAAAACTTATGAATGCATAATTTTTAGCTAGCCAAGTTCTATCAAGGATCAATGGATGACCTCCTACATTATTCTTGGGAGTTAAAATCATGAAATATACAGGATATTCCCAAGAATCTAGAGATACAAACACATCTTATAATACACTATTTGGTTTAATAACAAATCTATTTTCTAATTGTAACAATGTTGGAGTATATTGAAGATTAGGAAGCTTTATTTGCTCCATTGTCTGCTTATAATGTTAATGGTTGCGCCTAGATAAATCAAATTGTTTGGAATCTCAATACCATTGATGTGGAATTTTACAATGGGGCTACCTAGATCTAGATATTTTTGAACAATGGGTTTCCCCATCATAATATCAACAATTTTTCCTACCAATTGGATCTTTCTAATATTTTTTTTTCTTCCTGGTTTTCTAATACACATATCCTTGATAGTTTTTGAAAATATTGGCATTTAATTTATGGCTTGGAGTAAAGGAATTTTAATGTAAATATTCTTAGGTTCATCTAGCATATCATAGTCCGGTAAATAAATTTTCCTTTCTATTCCTTTGTCAATTTTAAGTCTTTCAGGAAAAGGTGGATCCTGTAAAGAAATAGCAGGTTGTTCTACTAGAGGAACTATAGGATCTTGTTTCATTTGTTAATCCTTTAATTGTATAGGAACATCTTCCTTTAGAGGAATATTTTCTTGATCAAGATTTGCATCTTTTTCATGAACCTCATCCTCTTTATATTTTTGGATGACAATTGTTGGTGAATCCTTTTGCAAAACCCTACCAGATCTAAGTTGAACATCACTTATACCTAATGGGGTTATTAATACAAGCTTGAAAATTTTGTACTTCAACATTATAAACAATTTGTTGATTTTTATTATTTGGATTAGGAAGTGGTTGAGCAGGTAGTTGATTTTATTTTTGAGGAAATGGTAATGAAATTTTTTGATTTGGATTTTGAAATTGCGGAGGTTGATTTGGTTGAGGAGGATAGTATTGTGGTGGAAAAGAAGGAAATGGTTGTTGGAATTAAGGATATTTTCTATAAGGATTTTTCCAACCTTGTGCCCAAGATGAATGATGAGATTGTGGAGGAAAATGTTACCAAGTCATGGGTGCAGTCCAATTGTTCTGTGGCTATGCATTTGATTGAGTATTGAAAAATGAATTCATATTCGGTTGCTGATTTTGCCATGTTATTTTAGTAACAAAACAAAGAGATTCAGTCTGACTTGTTCCAACTTCATCTTGAAAGAAAACTTTAAGAACAAGTGTCGAAGGACATTCCTTTGTATTATGATTTTCATTACATATGACACAAATTTCTATACTATCAAGGGGAAATTCTCTCAAGGCATGTTTCTTCCTACATCTGGGACAAAAAATAGATAGTGCAACATTCTCGCCTTTTTTCATTTTTTGTATCTTAGTAGTTTCTAGTTGTTCACTAAGACTCCCAAGAATATCTGTTTTGAAATTTTCAAGAAAATTTCCTACTTAATCTCTACTTATTGTTCGAGTTGCAGATTTATTAATTCTGTACATAACATGATCCCTTGGATTTTTCCTAATTCTACCCTTTTCCCTTGAAATATGTTTACACAGATCACAAACTTCTCCAAATGAAAGCTGAGAAAAATATCCTTTTCCCATTAAGTTGAGGAGGTCAATCCACTCATCTCTAATATATTTAAGAAAAAGATATTTTAGAGTTTCATCATCTAAAGTATACATCTTAGCCCTTTTAATTTCATAAGAAAATATTTGAACTAAGTCTTCAAGGCTTTTATCCTCTTTCTACATCATTTTAAAGATTTCGTCCTTAAGGTTATGGGGCATAGAATAATCCTTATATTTTTCTAGGAATACATTTTTCATTTCTTCCCATGTTCTAATAGTATGTGTTCCTAATCCCATGAACCATTTAAGTGCTCCATATTTAAGAGTAGTTGGAAACAATTTTAATTTTTGAGGATCAAGTAAGTAGCCATAAGATCTACATAGAACTTCAAACTCAAAAATAAATGTTTTAGGGTCCTCATGTATTAAACCATGGAAATTAGGGAGGATGGAGGGTGAGATATTTTTCATTTTGGCTATGGTATCTTTATCAAAGATTGGAAATCCAAAAGGATCTGGTTCTCCTCTACCACCTCTACCACGTCTACCTCCACCTCCTCCTCTGCCACCTCTACCTTCAATCCTAAGTTCACCATTTACCTTATGTACTCCTCCTTCTTCTTCCCCTGCAATTTTAGATTCCGTAGAGCTAATATAAGGTTATATGAATGAATTATCTAGATCTTCTTATGGCTCTTCTACTAATTTATTATTAGAATAAGTTTCTTCTTCTTATTCAATAGGAACTTCTAGTTCTTGTCCTATAATTTGTTCTCCAGTAGAGGAGATAAAGAAAAATCATTTGTTATGTAACCGGCTCCAAAAAGAGAAGAAAAGAGATATCAACGCCTTAGAAATGAGCCACTTCGAGGGGGCAACCTCCAATACATTACACAAATGCACAATTCTTGGATGATACAATTTACAAAACCTCCTTTCTATATATAGGAGTCCATGGGGCCATAATGTAATCGTAGCCAACCTAACAATAATAATTTAAGGGCACAATAATAACAAAATGGGGGTTACAAGGGTACAATAATAACAATAAGGGGGTTACACTAACAACAATAAGGGACTATACTAGTAATATAGGGACCTAACATGCCCCTCTCCTTCAAAAAAGTGTTGTCCTCAACACTTGAGTAGCTCTGGGTGCTTCTGCATAAAATTCTCATCCTCCCATGTAGAATCTTCAGTGGGTAAGTTCTTCCACTTGATGAGATACTCTGAAATTGATCGATTCCGTAGCTGTCGAGTTCTTGTTTCCGTGACCGCTTCAGGTTCCAATATGATTTTTCCTTCCTCATCAAGTTCTGGCAATATTGTTTGAACTGGAAGATTTTCACCTATAACGTTCTTTAAGCATGAAACATGGAAAATTGGATGCACTCGTGAAGAATCAGGAAGCTCCAATTTGTATGCCATGAAATCTTTGTTACACCCGAAAATTGTCACCTTGACATTACGCTGACTGTATGAACTCATTATCCACTCATATACTTCTTCCTTTGCAAGTCTAAACATATTAGTTCCTCATGCCAAGCCTTGAAAATCAGAAAAAGTTCCTAAAAGTCTCCTAAACTTTGGTATCGCACTTTCTGGCTATCTTGCCTGCGGTCCCGCACCCAATGTTCAGCTTGCCTGCGTTTCTGAACGCACTTTATCTTTATTATAGGTGCGGACCCCTGTAAGATTAAAAAGGCGCAAGTAAAATCCCAAAAAGCTCAATTAAAGTAAATTCTGGAAGCTTCTAGAATGGATTTTGTGGTGGCAGAACCGCTCTTGTAAGGTGCATGAATCCCTTACCTTATGGAGCTAACCCCTTGATGTGAGGAGCTTATCCCTTTGAAGGAGGATTCTATCCCTTCATACTTGGAATAGAAAACCTCCTCTTTTCCACTATAAAAAGAGGCATTGGGTAGCCTCAAAGGGAGTTTAAGCTTAAGAATATTTTGAAGTTAAGTGCTATTGAGATTTAGACTCAGTTAACTAAGAATTTTTGAGGAGAGATTACATACACTTGTCTTAGTTTCGAGAGAAGGAAATTAGGGTTAGCAGTTCTAGCAAGGTGGGAATTATGGAAACGTTTTTCTTGGTTTTTGATTGATTGACATCCGCCTGGGTGGCTTATGTTTTCTCTGTTTTTGAAAATTTTTAAATCCTTTAAGTTTTTCTCTAGTTTTTCCTGGGACCGCACTTTGCCTTGTTTTCACAGTGTGGGAAGTTTCGCACTTTTCCTGTGTAAACAGTGCGGGACCGCACCTGTGATATCTTGGAGCCTGCGGACCTTGTCAAAGTTTTGAAAAACTTTAGATTTCTTTCTTTAGTTTATCTTGATTTTGATTTTCAGTTTTGTTTTCTACCCAGATTGATGATTTTTTCTGTCAAAAGCTTTCTGTTGATAAATCTCAGCAGTATTGGTGTTTTGATGATTTTCTAGAAGTTTTGCATTTTGGATTGCTTTTCACTTGGTCTTTGTAGCGATTTGAAGAATTTAACACTTTGAAGTACCTCAGATTACCTTGGACTTTTTGGTCTTTTGCTGAATCTGACCTGATTGTGAAATCATTCTTTATTGAGAAATAGAGTTACCTGTTTCTTTGCAAATCTTCGAAAAGAAACTTTGATTTTGGTTTTTGAATTTCATTTTTTATAAAAACATAATTGAGTGTTGTTGATCTGTTGGTTATTCTGGACGAATAGATCCTTAGTTTGCTGAACAACTAAGTTAAAAAATTCTTCAAAAAAAAATATTAAAGCTTTTATTCGTTAGGGTTATTAAAGTTTGTAGTTTTGAGTGCTATTAAACTTTGTAGATCTCAAAATTAGTTTGTAGTTTTGAGTGCTTTTAAATTTCTAGCTTTATTTTGAAGGAAAATTGTTTTGTAGCTTCGAGTTTTTGGAAAGTGAAAGGATTTTTATTGTGAGCTTTGATAATTTGTTGGAAAGAAAAAAAAAATAGTTTCTTTCAATTGTTCTTTATGTTTAAAGAAGGAATTGTTTATTAAAAGAATTGCATTCTCTAACTTTTCCTTAATTAGAATGTCATTGAAAGAAAACAATTTGATCATCATTTTTAGGTCCATTTTTAGTGTCTTTTGGAAATCGAGTCTTCACACCATCAGAGATTTGGCTTTACTTAGTGATACTAGAAACTGACTCTTAAAAATGTGACAATTAAAATTCATTACTTAATATTTTTATTTTTCTGAGACTCTTATCACCAACATAGCTTAGGCTAGTACCTTGGAGTAGGGAGTAATTAACTCTCCAAGGTAGTAAAAAAAAGTAGTGAAAAAAATCTTGGAGTGGGAGATACATCCAATTGTAATTTGTATAATCGGAAAACTTCTCTTAGAATTCAATCAAGGGTCATGTCAAGACCTTTGAAAGCAATCAATTCTGTTTCATTGGGGAAGATAGAAGATTTTAAACATTACAAGCGGTAAACCTCGGATTAACCATTGTCGAGGAGCACAGGTCACTTGTCGGTATTAAGCTCTCCAGTTAACCACATAGAGAGCTCAAGGGATGAAGGGATTGAGCTTGCTACTTTGCCCTTGCCTGACGATGGATCATGTTGTTCCCCAGGTTATATTTATTCTTATTAGTAGCAACAGTGTCCATTATCTTAAGATTATTTCCTAAGGTGACAGTGAAGGAAAGATCTCACTGTACCTGGAGCAGATGTCGACTAGACTCACTTGGACTCTCTGGGGGGTTCTCTTCACACAAGATGGTTTTGTGAGGAAACTTGTGCCAGTCTATTTCATTAAGCAGGTTGTCGGGGTAACTGTTCCAACCGCCTTTTTTGTGTTAAATTTCTACTAAGTTGGATTTCATCACCAACTAGTGTTTTTAGTACGAAAAGTTACTGTTTGTGTGTGGTTTGAACCCTTAGATTTTTTAAGCGTCTGATTCAGTTGTTTGTTTCTTTAGATACTTTATGTGTTTTCATTGAAATTTTATTTGTTTGCGTGTGATTACTTAATATTTAATCGTGGCGGAATTGCCGAGACAATCCTGGAGACTACAAGGGAAACCCCCTGAATATACACCGAGTCATCTTGAAGGGCTTCGTGCTCTGGTATCATCCAGTAGTGGTAGGATTAGATCAATAGAAATTGGAAATTCAACTATAGTTGTTCATCCTGATCATAAAATACCTACAACAGAATACATTCAAGAACCGATTTCAGTTTCTGAAGTTACTGGTAGTATTCCTGCTTCTAGTGAACTGGTTGACGAACCTGAAATATCTGAACCTGAAACTGAACCTTCTGTTTTAGAAACATCCTCAGGATTTATTTCACCAATTTCTAGTGATCTTGATTCACCTAGGGTAAGAAATATTTTCTTTGACGATCTTCCAGCTGGTCTTATTTCCATTGAAGAACTTACTAATCCAGACGAAGACATATCTCTTCCTGACTCCCCTCAATATTTAAATCTTAGGGAGCGTGAATCTATTTTTTATAGCCCTATTCGAACTAGTGCTTGGTATCTATCTTTAACAAACTTTTTAGAGAATCCAGGTCTTGCTTTTTCTCCACCTCAAGTTCCTTTTCATCCTACACCTAGAGGTTACTATCCGCCATCCATTATGGCTGGAGAGTCATTCGTGTTTTCTCAGACACCGGAATCATTTTTGCATGGTGGTCCTTCTGTTCCTTCGGGATATCAGGCTCTGTCTGGTACTTTCTCGGGAGCAGCTCCTCAACTAATTGAACAAGTGTTGTCATCTGGTACTAGTGGTGTTAAAACTGAAACATTGAACGCAGAACAATTTTATATGATGTATAGTAATATTCTGAATCCTCAACCTCAAGGCAGTCAGTTATCGTCTAGACGGCCAACACAGGGAAATCCGTTACCACCTGGGGGGCAACCTCAAGGTAGTCAGTTACCGCCTGGGGGGCAACCTCCAGGAAGTGAGTTACCACTTGGGGGGCAACCTCAAGGTAGATTTTTCCCAGGACAAACTGTGGAATCATATTATTTTGGGGGACAACCCCAAGGACAGTACACACCTCAAGGGTATCAACCTTCAAGACAATACATGCCCCAACATCAACCCCAAACTCAATATGCTCCTCAGGGTCCTTACCAACCCTAGCTTCAGTATGCGCCTCAGGGTTATCAACCTCAAGGTCAGTACCCAATTCAAGGTTTCCAACAGCCTTCTGGTCAGTCATATATTCAAGGAGCCGGAAATGTACCACTCACTTATCAACCCTACGTTCAACTAGGTTATGGTCCTTACGTTCAACCTTCTGCAGGACAATACCCTGGAATGAATATAGTGTGGGATCCGTCCCAATATCGACAACCTATGCAGCCTAATGTGCAGTTGCCTTATCAACCTGGACAACCTTTAATTTCTGGTCCAACTCAGCAACCTGTCGAGCCTACTATTCAAACTCCTACACTGGGTCCTGTTCAGCAAGCTGGTCCTAGTTCACCTAAGACTCTGCCTCAAACTACTGCAACAGTTGCTACGTCTGTTCAACCTGTAACACCTACTTCTGGAGTATTTGTAACCTCGAGTTCATATATCCCTGCATCCGTACAAATCCCTCAAGTCTCTGTACCTCGGTCAGGATCTTCAGTTCAGACTTCGGTTCAGATGCCTATGGGACAAGCTGGTACAAGTACTGTTGTCACAAGTCAATCGTAATTCACGTAACAACCGTACCAGGGACAGCCGCAATTTGGTCCCTATACATAAAATCCAAACTATCAGTATCAACCGTACCCTGGGTATACTTATCAACAACCTCAACAACCCTAGTTTGGTACGATTAATACTGGTTTTCCAGGAGGTTATACAATTCCTAATGCTAATCTGATTCCCAGTTACCCTGGGTATCGACCTCTTGGAACTGCTTTGGCTACTCAAGGTTTTCGTGACCCTAACCGTCAGTTACCATTTATCGCAACTTTGGATTTACCTGATTTGACGTGCCTTACAAATGATCCAATTTTCTATTATCAGTACTGGCCGCCAATGCCGCATAAGTTGCCCAGTAATATACCAAAATTTGAAGGTAAGCCAGGAGAGGATCCATCAAATCACATCATGACTTATCACCTTTGGTGTGCATCTAATTCAATCATTGATGATTCGATTCGCTTACGTCTTTTCCAAAGAACTCTTATTGGTCTTGCAGCCAAGTGGTACATTGAGTTACCACGAGGCTCGTTTCATAACTTCAGTTAGTTAGCAACTTCCTTCTTGACTCATTTTCAGTTGCCAGTCAGATACAACAATGGCACGGAATTATTAACTTCACTAAAACAATCCACGTCCACCTATATTTCTGATCATATTCATGAATGGCGACGTAGGGGACGTTTGGTAAAATTTTACATTCCAGATCAAATTTTGGTGGAATGGTTTGTTAAATCATTGTTACCCAAGATTACTGAAGATGTAGCTAAGGCTGGTGTTGTTACTGAAGAGCAAGTAATTGCTCAAGCTCAGTACCTTGACCTCGTTTACACGCAGTCAGGTACTTTACATGAAAAAATCCCAGACCTTCCAAAAGAAGGTCAAATAGTTGTTGCTCCTTCAGGGTCTCATGGCGCTGATGGTATGATTGGTACAGTCAATACTAAAAGTAAGAAGAAATCTTCAAAGAATTCTTCTCCAATTATAACTTTACCTGATTCCCCGAAAGGAGAATCTTCCCCCGAAGTTTCTGCTGATATTCATGTTGTGGAGACATCAACGGCTAAATCTAAATCCGGTAATAAAAAGAAAGGGAAGAGTAAAAACAAAAAGAATTCGAAAGAAAAAACTGACAAAAATGAATCCAATGACGAAAAACGTAAACCACGTTATCCTTGTTACATTTGTGACGAAGATCATTTTACTAAGGAATGCCCACATCGGGCCGAGGTTTCGAAATTCGTCAAAGGTTCACAACCTACTGTCTTGAAGGATCCTTTTCCAACTCAAGATAGTAAGATGGTTGGTTCTACTTCGACTGCTTCAGAAGAGCCAATTTTGATGATGTCTCATGTAAGGATTGCAATGCGATCACAAGATTATGGTACTAAGAATCTTGTTGATGGTAAAGAAGCAGAATCTTCTAATGCAAATACATCAGCTACACCTCCTCCTGTTTCTGGTCCACTACAGATCGAGAAACCGAATCCAGGCTTAATAATCAAACCACCTGCTAAAGGTGTTCTTCGTAAATCAGCTTTCAATCCACATGCGAGAGCTGCTCAGAATTACAACATTGTTGAAGACTTAGCTATTTCTCCTTCAACAATGTCAGCTTTGGAAGTGCTGCAATCATGCCCAGCACAGTGTAAATTTCTTTTGTCTGCCATAGGAGCTGTTGATATTCAGGATTCTAATCTTATAATCTTCGATCTAGAAAATAGTACACCTGGTCTACCTCATCATATGGCTTTCTAGATACCAGTGTTCGTAAAAAACAGACCGATCTATCGGACTGTGATTGATGAGGGAGCTTCAACATGTATTATTTCAATTTAGTGTTGGAAATCGCTTGGTTCTCCTACGCTGAACCAATCTCCGACGATTCTTAAGGCTTTTGATGGTCGAGGTTTCCACCCTTTTGGTATTTTGCAGGATTTACCCATAGGGGTTGAAGGTAAAGTTGTAAATCTAGATGTGGAAGTGGTTGATGCCCCTCTAGATTACAACCTTCTTCTGGGTCATAGTTGGTCTTATGCTATGACTGCTATTGTCTCTTCGGTCTTCTGACTCATAAAATTTCCATATCAAGGAAGGATCGTTACAATAGATCAGTTAACTTATTTTACTTCCGACCTAGCCTCTACAGAAACAATCCAGCACGTTGGTAAAACGATTATCCCTTATAAGGATGTTGGAGTAGGTTTGATTAAAGATTTTGGTTTTCTAGGAACTTTTTCCATTCCTCCTCCTAACGTATCACCTTCTGTTGCAACTATTCATATGATTTCGTCAGACTCTGTTATGTTTGATGATCCTTCGATCGTACCTTCCGAATCCGAGTTAGATTCAATTGATGGAATGATGCCTTTGAGTCCATTTGAACTTGCATATCAGGCCATACAGTCATTTTACAACCCCTCTTCAACCGAAATTGATCCAGTGAATGGGATCCATGAGGAATCACTCTCAATATCTAGCTCAGCCATAATGACATTTCCTGAACCTGTTCATTCTGATGAGTAGATTCATGAATCATTGTCTGTTGATGATTTACCACGGGAATATCTACATCATTGATCTTCGTTTCTACCTGAACTAGATCATTTTGAAGATGATTTCGCTTCAATTTTTACTGCTGACTATGTCAAGGGAACGTAGAATCCATTGAACAATCCTGATTCTGAGTTAAATTTGGAAAATATTTCTCGAACGATTCGAATTGACATTTCAGTAAAACCTGGAATAATTGAAAACATTCATATAGGTGCTTGTTGTACTGAACAAGAAATTCAAACTTATAAAGCCCTATTTCAAGAATTCCGTGATGTGTTTTCCTGGTCCTACGAAGAAATTCCAGGAATTGATCCATCAATTGTCGTACATGAAATCAAGACTTACCCGGATGGCAAGCCTGTCCGACAACGTCTACGTCAAATGCATCCTAGAAAAGTTGCTGCTATCAAAGAAGAGGTTGAAAAATTACTTCATGCAGGTTTTACTTATCCGATTCCCCTAACGGATTGGGTATCTAATATTGTTCCTGTGACTAAAAAGCAAGGAACGATACGAGTATGTATCGATTATAGGGATATTAATCGAGATTTTCCTAAAGACAATTATCCAACTCCCTATATCGATCAAATAATTGATGATTGTGCCGGCAGTGAAATGTTTTCCTTTATGGACGGCTTTTCAGGGTATAATCAAATAAACATACTCCCTGCTGATCAGCCAAAAATAGCTTTTATTTGTCCGTGGGGGACATTTTCTTACTGCAAACTACCCTTTGGATTGAAGAACGGTGGAGCAAATTTTCAAAGGGCAATGTCTTATGCGTTTCACGACATTAAGCACATTGTGCAACCGTATCTCGATGATTTACCTGCTCATTCATCGCGCAGGGCTGACCATCTCAAACATTTATGTGCTATGTTTATGAGATGTTGTCATTATCAAATTTGGCTGAATCCACACAAATGTGTTTTTTGTGTAGAGTCAGGTCGTTTACTGGGATTTGTTGTCTCGAAAGAAGGTATTCGCGTCAATCCATCGAAGGTCGAAGCTATTGTCAAATTACCTCCTCCTTCGACTTTACGCTAACTCCAAAGTTTGCAGGGGAAAGAAAAAATTTTATGTCGATTTATTCCTAATTACGGCGAGCTTACAAAATTTTTTACCCGGTTGCTAAAACAGAACATTCCATTCTTTTGGGATGAGATTGCTGATCAATCTTTTGATGCACTTAAACACGCGTTGACCCATGCATCGTTATTGCATCCTCCCAACTACAACCAGGATTACATTTTGTACCTCGCTGCTTCTCATTCCACCATTGGAATGGTTTTAGTTCAGGAAAACGAATCTATTGCTGAACATGTGATTTATTATCTTAGTCAGAATCTGCATCCGACTGAGATTAAGTACACGCATGTGGAGAAAGTGGCTTTGGAAGCTGTTCAAGTTGTCCAACGATTTAGACATTACATATTGTTACGCAAAACTATGGTAATTTCTGATTGCAACCCTTTGATGTACATTTTGACCAAAAAATTGCTAGGGGGCAAGTA